>APFE031655366.1:102642-147997 GCA_000404065.3 Pinus taeda
CCATAAGGATTTTGCATACCTTGTACCCATGATTGATATGGATTTTGAGATTGGGGCCAAGGTTGTTGCCAAGGATTCCAATTTTGCGGGGGTTGAAAGTTCATAAGATTATTGAACCCTTGATTTTGTTGCCACTGCCATGGTCTCCTTGTAACAAAACAGAGAGATTCCACTGAATTTGGATCTTCTTGAAAGACAGCTTTGAGGCCAGGAATTGAAGGACAATCCTTGGTCTCATGGCTTTCCGAGCAAATCATACATGTTTTTACAACTTTTGCATCCAAGGGACATTCCCTTAGAGCATGTTTCTTCCTACATTTTGGACAAAAGATGGCCAAAGCTTCAGCTTCTGCTTTCTGCTTGTTTTGTATTTTAAGGGTGTCTAGTTGCTCACTAAGGCTCCCTAAAATATCAGTTTTGAACTCATCAAACATATTGCCAATCTCTGCCCTACTTACTAAGCTGGTTGCAGATTTGTTTGCTCTAACCAGAGAAGGATCTCTAGGCCCTTTTGCAGTTTTAGATTTTCCTCTTGAGAGATGGACACATAGTTCTGCTATGTCATGAAGTGGAAGATGAGAGATATCTCCCTTTCCCATCATGTTTAAAATTTCTATCCATTCATCTCTAATGGCTTTCAATAGAAGGGCTTTCAAGGTTTCCTCCTCTAGATTACTCATTTTTGCTCTCTTTAAGTTGTATTGAAATCTTTCGAGCAGGTCCTCCAAGTTTTCATCTTCTTTTTGCATCATCTTGAATACCTCATCCTTATGATTAGTGGGCATGCAATAGTCCAGGTATCTATCCAAAAATGTTTATTTCATATCATTCCAACTATTAATAGACTGAGTGGCTAGTCCCATGAACCATTTCAAAGTAGCTCCTTTTAATGTTGAAGGAAACAGTTTGAGTTTTTTAGAGTATTCCATATAATCATAGGTTCAACACAAGACTTCAAACTCAAATAGAAATGTTTTGGGATCCTCACTTCCCAACCCATGAAAGTTTGGGAGGACAGATGGTGAAATATTTTTCATTGTTGTATGGGTTTCCTCATCGGTTATAGGGAATCCAAATGAGTTATCCCCATCCCTATTTCCTCCATTGTTACCTCTTCCTCCCCCATTTCCTCTTCCATTGTTTCCTCCTCCTCTACCTCTACCTCTACCTCCAAATCCATCTACTACTTCCTCTATCATGATAATTCCTTCAGAGTCCTCAGAGTCCTCTGGTTCTTCTATTAAGGGAGGATGAGAGGGAGTTTCTTCCTTTTCTTCTTCAGGTGATTCTACTTCTTGAATTACAATATGCTCTCCTGTAGAAGTAAAAAAAGGGTCTTCCTATAAATGAGATTTGGTAGATGGTGTAGGAGAATCCTCTAATTCAGCTACTCCTTGAATTCCAGGAATCTTAAGGCTAGGGGTAGATGGTGGTGAATCTTGCCTATGCCTTGAAGAATATGGAGTTGTGAAAATCGAACTCTTGGCTCTAGCTATAAACCCTCCCCTAGAATCTCTTGTTCTATGCATGTCATTTTTATTTTTATTTTTTTTTTTAATTTTTTAAGTTGGGCTAATAATTCTCTTTCTGATCTTCCAGGTCACACTGGGTGTAAGAAGAGAGCATACATAAGAAATTATTGAACCAATAACTCTCTTTTCTGATCCTCCAGATCACACTAAGTGTAAGAGGAGAGCATACTTCAAGAAGTTATCAATTTTTCCCTTCTTTTTATTGTTTTTTTTTTTTAGGAAATTGGCTATCTAGTTACACTTCCCTGGCAACGGCACCAAAATGTTTGGTCAATTTAGAGTGTCCTAAATTGCTGTATTAATTGTCAATCCGGGAGTCGTAAACTGTTGAAGTGCGGCGGACTATATGTGCAAGATAACCTATTTCTTATTTTTTTTGTCATTTTTGAGTTTTTGTTTTGTTTTGGGTTTATTTCTATTAACTCCCTAATGAGATGGAAATTCTAAAAGACAAGTATGATAAAAATATTCAAGGCAATGATGTCTTTTAAAATGATTTTCAAAACTTCAAACTTTTTAAAAACATACGATGATGAAACTAATTCCTGAAAAGAGAGTGAAAATGTGCCACTATTCTAATTCAACAACAGTGAGCTAGTGACCATGAAACCCATTATCCTTGCTGCCATGAAAATATAAGAAAAATTGAACTCAAAGAAATCCAAGAATTGCAAGCAAAGTAAACTAAAATCACATTACATCAACTCATATTCTGACCCCTCACCATTCGACTCGCTCTGGCGTTAGGAGGTAATCATAAACAACTTGAGCAATCTGATATCTAATTTGCAGAAAATAAAACTAATATCAAACTACACACTCATACTTCAATCCCTCACCATTCGACTCGCTCTGGCTTTAGAGGTAACTAAGAATGACATGAACAATTCAATAACTAACTTGCAGAAAAAATAAACTAATATCAAACTACGCATTCATAATTCAATCCCTCACCATTTGACTCGCTCTGGCTTTAGGAGGTAACTGAAAATGACATGAGCAATTCAATAACTAACTCACAAAAAAATAAACTAATATCAAACTACAGATTCATACTCCAATCCCTCACCATTTGACTCACTCTGGCTTTAGGAGGTAACTGAAAATGACATGAGTAATTTAATATCTATCTTGCAAAAGAGTAAATGAGCAAAACTGAAATAAATAACACAGTGCCGGAACTAAAAAGTAAAGGAAATGAAAATCAACAGAAGGACAAGAATGATTCCATGTCATTAGTCATTAGAAAACTATGTGCAAATGCCCGGGCTGCCTATTGTGATCTGAAACAAAAGTACTGATCAGTTAACAATATATAAAATGTGAAAATCTATGGACAACTATCAAACGTTAATACCATAAGGAATGTGATATATATACAAGTGAATGATTATGGCATAAGAACATAAAGAAATAAATCATGAAACTCTATAATAATAAACAAGACCTCGACCTATGCAGGGGCCCTCTGGACAATCCTTGGACAATCAACGATCAACCATGAATTGAGCTCAGAAACAGAGTCTTCTAATGTATTAAAATGCAGTCATAACACAGTGATAAAGTTACGGCATAGTGGGTTCCTTCACAGTCAGAATTACCTTACCAAAAAGCTAACTAATATGCGTATGAGAACGCATTATTTATAACAGAGGATAATATAACTGTTTTCCTACATTCTGTGCTAATACAAGACACGTAAACAACCACATCCCGAGATTTAGCACTATGGCTGCCGTGAGGATTCAATCTTTGGAAGGTGGCTGTTGGATCCGGTTCATGGAGCAGTCCACATGTGTTAAATTGTCCCTCGTGATCTAGGAACAACCATGCAAAGCTTAAAGTGGTGAAAAACAGATTTTTATCACCGTAGGACTCTTGAGTTGACCACCGTTTTGCCCACCGTTGACTATGGCCTCTTCTGATGAATTCGACTGAGCTAATAGGACTCGGTCCATGTCCATGTCGGTTGCAACTTGCCCATGTGGCTCGATTCGCCTGAAGACACCTGCAATGTAGACTTTGACAAAACAACTGCGGAAACTTGGGTTGGCTGCGGAAAGTGACAAGATTCCGCAGCTTATAAACAAAAATCTAGTTCAAATAGCAACACAAACACATAGTCAAGAAACCACTTTAAATGCCCTTTTTTTAAACTAATATGCAATGATACTGATGACTTAGGAGGTTCAGATGAATGGGAAGAAGTTAGAAAAAGGTG
Organism: Pinus taeda; assembly: GCA_000404065.3. NCBI lineage: Eukaryota > Viridiplantae > Streptophyta > Pinopsida > Pinales > Pinaceae > Pinus > Pinus taeda. The sequence continues at coordinate 106,396 of APFE031655366.1, forward strand.
TATGAAAAATGCAAGTTTGGGACTCAACACAAAGTGCAAGAACAATTAGACAACCACAACAAAGAATGAACCCAAATCTAAAAGAAATTGTTAAAGAGGAATTTCAAAAGCTATTAAATGCAAATTTCATTTATCCAATATCAGACAGTCAGTGGGTTTCACCCTTACTAATCTTTCCAAAGAAAAATGGAAAATGGAGAGTATGCATTGATTATAGGAAATTGAATAAAGAAACATTAAAAAATCACTTGCGACTACCTTTCATAGATCAAGTCTTAGACACATTAGTAGGGAAAAAGTATTTTTCATTTTTGGACGGTTTTAGTGGATATAACCAGATTCAAGTAGCACCTGAAGGTCAAGATAAAGCAACATTCACCTATCCATGGGGAACTTATGCGTACCGAGTACTTCCCTTTGGATTATGCAATGCTCCAGCGACATTCTAAAGAGAAATCCTCAGACTTTTCTCTGATCTTATTCATGACTGTGTGGAAGTATACATGGATGATTTCGCAGTTTATGGAGATTCTTTTAATGAAGCACTTGGAAATTTAGAAAAAGTGTTAATAAGATGTAAAGAAACAAATCTTTCGTTAAGTCATGAGAAATGTTTCATGACGTTTAATGAAGGAATTGTTTTAGGTCGCCATATTTTAGAAAATGGAATTAGGGTGGACTCATCTAAAGTTGAAGTCATTTTGAAGTTATTAATGCCAAACTGCCAACGAGATGTTAGAAGTTTTCTTGGTTTTACTGGATACTATAGAAGATTTATAGAAAACTTCACAAAAATTGCATCTCCACTCTTTAAACTTCTTACCAAGGACCGTGAATTCAAATGGGATTTTGAGTGTCAAACTACCTTTGAAATTTTGAAAAAGAAAATTCGTGAAGCACCTATTTTAAAAGGACCTAATTGGAAATTACCTTTCCATATCTCAACTGATGCTTCAGATTCAACCTTAGGAGCCGTGTTATGGCAAAAAGATCTTACTCCTTATGCAATCTATTATACCAGTAAAAATTTAACTCCTGTAGAGTTAAATTACACTGTAACTGAGAAGGAGTTTTTAGTTGTAGTTCATGCCATTAACAAATTCAAACATTATATAACGATCTATGAAACTTTCATTCACATAGACCATTTTTCCATTAGATACCTAATGAATAAACCAATCACTAATGGGAGAATAACCATATGGCTCTGATTGTTACAAGATTTTGACATCACCATTCTAGATAGGCCTGGAAAACAGAACACAATTGCTGACTTTTTATCTAGAATTCAAAATGATAATATGATCAACCTGTAGAGGATAAATTTCCTGATCAATATCTTTTTGCAGTATCTACTTAATCACCTTGGTATGCAAATATTGCTAACTATTTAGTTACATGGAAAATGCCATTTCATTTTTCTTCTAGAGAAAAGAGGAGAATAGTCCACAATAGCACATCTTATTCATGGATAAATGAAGAGTTATACAAAATAGGACCAGATCTCATCATCATAAGATGTGTTCGAGAGGATGAAATACCAGAAATATTTAAAGCTTGCCACACTGAACCATGTGGAGGAAATTTTTCTGACAAAAGAGCTGCTTATAAAGTCTTGCTTTTAGGATATTATTGGCCTTACAATTTTATGGATACCAAGGAATATGTTAAAAGATGTGATAGTTGTTAGAGAATGGGCAAACCCACTCTTTCAAAAGAAATACCATTACAACCAAAGTTACTCATTGAACTGTTTGAAAAGTGGGCACTAGATTTTGTTGGACCAATCAGCCCACCTTCAAAGAAAAAGAGGTATATTCTGGAATGTATTGATTATGTCACTAAAGGGGTAGAAGCTAAAGCACTTCCTTTTGCTACTGAAAATGTTGTAGTTTCATTTCTTTTTGAGGATATTAATAGATCAAGGAACACAATTCACAGCCAGATTAGTGCAGAATCTTGTGGAGTAGTACAAAATCAAACATCGCAAGTCTACTGTGTACCATCCACAAGCTAATGGACAAGTTGAGTCTACAAAAAAGGTGACTGAAGCAATCCTTACCAAGACTGTACACTTACACAGGGAGGACTGAGCAGAAAAGTTTCCAGAAGCTTTGTGGGCTTATAGAACTACATGGAGAAGTACTATAGGACATACTCCCTATGAACTTGTGTATGGGAAGCAAGTCTTACTTCCAATAGAGTTCCATATCCAGACTTATAAAAAAACAGTCCAACTGGATCTTGATCTATAAGAAGCAAAAAAGCAAAGGATGAAACAACTTAATGATCTTGATGAAATAAGACAAGAATCCCTTCAGAGAACCAGCCTAGTTCAACAACAGAGATCTAGATGGCATGATAAGTATGTTAAAGAAAGAAATTTCATCCAGGAGATTGGGCATTACTCTTTGATTCAAAATTCAAAATTTTTCAAGGGAAATTCCAAACCCACTCGCTTGGACCTTATGAAGTTGAAAATGTCTTTGACAATGCTGCAATTAGAATCAGGACTATTGATGAAGAGAAAATTCCTCTTTTAGTAAATGGACATCAACTCAGACTTTATCAGAAGCCATTGACAAAAGAAGAATTTGTCAAAAAATATAATAATAATAAGAGGTATAAACATGAAAACCAACATGTTGTTGGCATGTTTATACATAAAATTTGAAGTGAAAACCAACCCCTGTTGGCACCTTAAAACTTCTTTTGAAAAATAAAGTTCCTTTCTTAGAGTTTTTTTTTTTTCTCAGCTACAGAATCAATAACTTTCCACAACTCGGACAAGTTTCTGCAGCTAGGACAAGTTTCTGCAACCCTAATAAATGTTTGAAGCCCACTTGACAGGAACACTTGGTGATTCGAGTTCAAGGATAATTGACAATGCAAAGTACCAGCAAGAGATATCAAAGAACAATTAAGGTTAGCAAAGTTAATCAAAGGTATGTGATACTTTAATTTAACATTGAGGATTAATATATTGCATATATGAACTAAGAGGACATAGCGTTGCTAAAATAAAATGAAATCATTACAAACTAAGGGTGAAGGTTGCCTATCAAAATCATCATAAACCACCACTTAAAACCCATGTATTGTCCTTATTCCTAATCTATTGAAGTAATCACTGAATCATTATTTTGAATGTGCTCCAACGGTCAAATTCATTCCATGACCTTCATTATAATTCACCTGTTCTTCCATTTATCTGAATTCATATAACCTTTCTATCTATGTCTCCGCCACTAACCGAAACCCTACCAACACCATTTCTCCTGTCAAAGTAAGCAGTCCTTGAGATGAAGCATCCTCCATAATGGGTGTTATTGTTTGAATCGAGCCAACAGGAAAGAAATTATTAGAAGGATATCCTCAGACTAGGGAGCTGTTGTAGAAAATACAATGGTTACAATTCATAGAGAAATTTGATGATTTCCACAGGGAAGTGACGAAGAATTTTGCACACTCGTTCGATGGAACGAAGGTTGAAATAGGAGACACTAAGTTCACTATAACAGAGTCCCTGATCACAGAAGCTACTCAATTTCCCAGAAGCGGAGAGAAATGGTTCAAAAACATCTACCCTCCACACTCTAGTACCTCAAGATAAACAAGGAAAAAGGCCAAGAGAAGAAACTTCATCTCCAACATGTAAAAAAATAAGTGCTCATGAATTCATTATTCAATAGAAGAATTAGAAGATACAACTCAAAGATGTCACCATTCAAAATGAGGAAGAGCAGCAAACTATTGTTATGAGCGGTTTACAATTTTCCATAGGGTTAGAAGAACACATCCTTGACACCCCATCCTCTTTGGCCTCACAGAATCCTTTAGACAAATCATAGTCAATAGAATTGGGTGAACTTGATGATCCTAATATCTTCAACAAGTTTTTGCAAATTCAGCAAAAAAATGAAACCGTAAAGGCCAACACATATGCTCAGTTTTGGAAGCGGACTTCTACCTCCCAGCACAGGTTGTTAACAACATTTAATAGTGAGAAAGGAAAAATGCAAATGGCATTCTTACAGGCTCAAGTACCATCTCCAAAAAATTCTGTAGATTATAAAAAGACTATATTCTCATTTGATGCAAAGTTAATACATACCATTGATCAAATGGATATGCATAGATAGTCCGGAGAAATGATTTTCTCCGCCATGACAAATACTACCATAGATCTTTAAAAGTTAAGGACGTATCTCACAATTGTCTAAACATAGTTGAAATTGGAGAAAATTTCTTCATTATGAAAGGAAACCAAAATAAAAGCACTAGAAGATTTGGTGATCATGTCGGGTTATGATCCCAGTGATGTAAAAACAGTGGAGGGGATCATTAAGAAAAAGAATGCAAACATTGCAACACTCAGGAAAACTAAAGTTACCTTCTACAGAAGATCCATTGACAAAAGAGATAGAAGAAAGTGAACAACATAAAGAAGACATTCTCAAATTGAGCATTGAGCAAAATATACAGATGAAACAAATGGAGGAATAGATATAGAAACTACTTAAGGAAAAAGAAGAGGATGCACAATTAATTATAGCTCTGATGACAACCATACCAATCACAGTTACAAACACAACAGGGAATTCAACATCAATACCTGATGATTTAAATAAAGTTGTGCAGGACCTGTCTCTTCAGAGACAAGAAAATGACAAGCTCTAGCAAAAGCTAAAGCATATAGAAGCACATAAGATAAAATAATGATACCCTCTTGGTGGAAGAGATGCATAAATCTCATCAAATTTCCAAGAAGATTGACCAATTAGAAAATCAGTCACTAATGGATCACACATTGGCCCAAGCCAAGGAAAGAATATGAGTGGATATAAATCATGCCATAACTGAGGTTTGGCCGTCTATCCAGATTATTTTTGAACTAGAAGATTTAATTGACAGATGCAAACATCCTTTGAATAGGTCAGAACAACACTGGGACAAAAAATAGCATAGGCTACTTCCATGATTAGAGTATTGAATTCAAAGACTAGGTCAGAGTTGGAGCAGATTCAGATTGAATATAGAACAAATACCATCCTGGAAATCATTTACAGAAAAGGAATTTCATGACCCAATTGGAGACTAAGTCTCAAGCTCTCGAAATTGCTGTGATTTCATACTAAATTCAATTTTTTGAATCAAAGAGGATTGCCAGGGCTAGTGTAGAGTCCAAGGTCTGTCTTACCTTGACACCCTTTTTGCCTATACTTCTTCCTTTTTTTTCCTATACCTATCACCTAAATAATGCAATAGACACAAGGTTTTGGTAAAGGTAAGCACTTAAATGTCTTCTTCTTCATATTTGTCTATATACCTTATTGTTTTGTTCAAGTATTCATTCGGCTAAGGAATTGGCCTGTTTCTGCAGCTAATCCGGATTTTCGTAGCTACCTCCATTGTTAATAGGGTTCAAATGATCCAACTCAGCAAACAAAGATATGGATGGATGAGGAATGATCCCCTCGTGGATTCTTTCCTATTCTCTCGAGCCAATCCTTAACGAATATCGCAAGTTAACACGATCAACCTCAAAGTCATCTGCAAGATTATTGCTGGGACAAAGTCTGAGTTTTCACGAAATCTCATCAATTTGCTATTCCAAATAGAAAATCGATTATTTAGCAATATTGTTTGATATAATAGGATCGAAATAAAGATATGTAGGCTTGAAACTCTCGTACTGTTATACATAGAAATATTATAAAAGCAATGGCCGCTCTTTGTTTTAGGTGCGCGCCAATATATGTAAATTTTGAGAACATCTTGTTAAACTTGTGTGCAAGTAATAGATTTGGTTTATGTTTTCCATACTGCATTGATTTGAGATTTTCGACTGTTTTGTGGAGGGCCCCTACATCCAGTACAGGGATTTAACCAATTGCACATAGATTTCTTTAATTTCTTAAGCGTAGATGCTCTATTTTGTGTTTTGAGATGCAATATGACAGAATTCGCAATTGAATCATTGTATGCATAAGCAATATCCTTTGCTTTATACCTAGCTTAATTATGTTATCTCATTTTCTTTTTATCTGGTACAGTTTGATCATTTTCCTTGCTTTCTACCTAGTAGTTCAACTATTTCATTTTCATAGCATAGTTGCTTTTTAGTTTATCACATTTATGACTTGTTTGGATCAAGTTGAATGAGTAAAAGAGTGGAAATCATTTTCTTGACAATTAAATTCAGACATCATTCATTTACAATTTGATATAATATATCTCTTTAGCACATAGTAATTTAGGCTTGGTTGCAGCATAAAATTTAGAGATAAAATCCAAAATAGTCTAACAAGAGTAAAGCTTAGAATCACACTTAAACCATCCATAAACTGATTCAATAGAGATTAATTTCTAAGATAAGTAGCTAACAAACTTTAAGAAACAATTCTCTAATATAATCAGTAATACCATCTTCATATTAATTCTAAGTTTAGACTTTAACAAGAACATAGATATCTTAACGACATAAAATAAATTCTAGCACATATAGCGCACTTGTGCTTCATCAGTATACCTACCCTGGTCGATAATTTACGCTGACAATTTAAGGACATTAAATTGGCTAAACAACTGGTAGCACCAAATGATATATTAATTAGCTTCGAAGATTACTATGAGAAGCTTTACAACATTACCACAGATACATCCAAGTTTGCAGGCATCAAAGGACATATCACATGCAAAGCTTTCATAGAAGCCTTGGATTTTGATTTAACTATCAAACATGAAATAAAGCACATTTTCATCAACAACCCCACTTTTGAAAAATATACTGAGGTAGATCAACTGTATAAAAAGCTAATAAATGTTTCTCTAGCAACTGATGAAAGATGGGATCAATTATGTGATACTATCGAGTAATTTTATTATTATTATTATTATTATTATTATCTCCAACAGACAAACAACAAGACAACATTTTGGGGGCCAAGTCATCAACAACTTCCTCAAAGATAGCACCATCATCTCAACAGTTTAAGCAGTCCTACATTTTTGTACTATTTTTGTAAATTAGTTCAGATGTTTCCAGAATCCATACTTTTGTATAAATAAGTAGCAGTTCGATGTATTAAGGGTTGAACCCCTGCATGAGTTTTCTAAAGCAGAATTGTATTAGACTGAAATTGCTTCACATTAATGAAATGATTTTGAATTTGCTTCAAACAACTTGTTACTTTGTGAGCTTGTCTTAATGTTTTCAATTCATTTTGTTATTCTACATGTATTTAAATTTTATGAAGATAATTGGGAAAGAGAAAACTGAATATTAGTCTATCTTAAAACCCCCAGAAGTTATAATATATTTTAGGGATTAGTTTATTGGACCATTTGTAATTATAATATCCTCTACATTTATAAATTGTCAACCATCTTCATAAGGTTAAATATATTTTGTTGGGTTGTAAACATTGTTTACTTGCATGATTTCTTATGATTAACTAAAAATTCAGTCTGAATATTTAGGAAATCATAGCTTCTTACAATTCTGCCTTTCCATACACTTTTAAATCAAATTACTGTTCAAAGGTAAAGAATCAACCTTTTTAATATGCAATATTAATAAGGTTTAAGCACCTGCGTTAATCTGCTCATAACATTGGTCATCACAAAAACTTTTAAAACAACAAAATATCTTAGATGCTTTGGCATAATTAATTAACCTAGAATTATCTTAGAGGACAACATCAAATTGGGGCCATTGCCAGGGAGAAAAATTGAATTATTTTCCCCGGGACAACGATAAGCTTTTCCTTTAAGGTGAATAAAGGACTAGTAGGTTAAATTTTTTCACTTGGCGACTTCACAAACCCAGACTGGTTCCTTCAAGACATACTAGATCTCATTTTGATTCTAAAATTGTCTCTTCATTATCTAATCCAAAGAGTCTAGTAAGAGAAGCCTCTTTAAGAATAAGACTTGAAGCTTCTTCCTCTTTTTCTGTACCACTTCAACCTAAGGATATTTCAACTTCTGATCCCTTTAGGTATGTTCCATCTCCTTAGTTTTGGCTGACTTAACACCTAGGGTTTTAGAACTACTATCCAAAGGAGTTGATCTGCAGTCATCTCTTTTAGTCCATTCATTGGAATCATATCAAATTCCTGAATTAATTTCAAAATCACCTAATTCAGAAGAAGAATTGAATGTACAATTACTTGAGTTAAAACCTACTTATTTTATCTCTCCCATTGTTTACAATTTTTCATCTACTTCTGCCCAACCTGAGGAAATTTTTTCTATGTATTCAAATCCCTTGTTTGAAAACAAAGAGGAAGTTGAAACAAAGGTCCAAAATTTAGTTGAATCACCTTTAAAAAATTTAAGGAATCCTCCACCCTCTTTTCATGCTCCACCTACTTCTACATCTCCATCTTCACCTATAACTTCATTATCCTCTTCATCATCCTCTACCAAATATTCTACTAATTCATCTTCATTTTCAAGCATGGCAAACTTTCAACCTATTCTTCAATCCAGGTATTCCGCTTTACAACTTCCTAATATACTCAATAATTTTCCTGATGGGTATTTAAAACATCTACCTAGGTTTAATGGAGAAACTGGTTTGTTTGTTGAATACCATTTAGCTGCCTTCTTGGATTTTGCTGATAACATGATCTGAATTTGAAACTACTTGAAAAATGTTTGCAAGGTATTCAATTCAGTATTAAACATGTTTAAAACATTCCCATGTCTTGCAGTAAAGAAACCAATGAAGTTTTCAGCTGTTCATGAACCATTCAAGCATAGCAGAAATATTTACTTTGACTGTTTAACACATCAAAATGAATTTGTTATGCAAAATAAATCAAACCACATATGAAAAATAAGTTGATGAAGCAGTTCACCCCTCCTGGGCTACGTCTGCTGGGTCCAAGGCTCCCAAATGGGTCAGCCCTCGTTTTGATTAAAGGCTCAAAATGGAATTACAGCTGAATAGAAGTCTCTACAGGTGAAATAGACTGTAAAATCTGATTCAGAACACATGAATCCTTCAGGATTGACTGCTGGTTCACCTCCAATGGATACCTGCAACCTGAAACAGTCCTCACAATACTGGGCCCTAGTGGCTCCTAAAACTTCCACGGCTCCAAAACTTGTGCAAATGACCTCTGATAGAAAAAATACCTGTGCCAATGGCTTCAGAAGGTCGAAGAGACCCAAAATAAAAAAAAAAATTCGTTTAAAACGGACTTTCCTAGCCAAAGTTATGGCCATTTAATGGAAACTGCTAGTTTCCCCTAAAAAGACTCTAGCTAACTTTAGTGGAGCTCCGCCAAATCTGGACGCCCGCCAAATTTGGCGCCACCGCCAAAAGTTCCGCCATCTCCGCCTTAACCGCCGGCTCAATTTATGTATGTGACCACGTCGCAGTTGCTTGGCGGTTAGCATCGGATTTTGTGCCTGGTTATATGCTGCGCCTTGGTTCTGGGCGCGCGGTCATATGGTGGGGGAGGGCTGGCCCCCCAAATTTTCCGCCCATGCAAAATTTAACCTTAAATATGTCTGTTTTCAAACTATTTTCAAATGCGACTGCTGTAGCGTAACGGGAAAACTTGAGAGGTTAGGGGTTCGAATCACCCCATGAACAACATTTTGAACACGCCCATACAGCCTTGATTACGTCAGCTTGGGGCCACGTGGCGGCCTCCGGGCTTGCCACGTGGCAGCCTCTAATTGGTGAGTCCCAACGAAATATTCTATGGAATATTCCAACGGAATATTCCATGGAATATTCCGTGGAATATTCCAACGGAATATTCCGTGGAATATTTTTCTTTTATTTTTTTTTGAAAATTCAAAAATTAAGGTCATTGGGCAATTTTGTTTTTGCCATAACTTTCACATACGGCAACCATTTTTCGAACCGTTTGCGGCGCCAGAATTGGGAGGACGAGCTCTATCCGGTCGTTTAGGTTCGAGACAATTTTGAGCACTTTCAATTTTGAGCATTTTTCGACACTTGGGACATGAGCCCCTGATCATAACATGAACATTGAACATGAATATGTGTATAAGCGATTGTTTTTTCAATCACTAGAAGGGAATGCCAGAATTTGATTTAGACAACTAAGAGCTGATTCTATCCGATCTTGGAATGAATTAACTACCATTTTTAAAAATCAATGGGGGATTAAGAAGGATACTATGTATTTTCTTACAAAATTTGAAGTACTAAAAAGAAACCCTAGTGAGCCAGTGGCCGATTTCATAAAGAGATTTAATAAACTCTATCATAAAATTCCACCTGACTATAAGCCACCAGTAGCAATATCCAAAGTTAGATTTTCAAAAGAAGTTGAAGATGATTCTACAATTATGCTTAGGGAAAGATTAGAAGAAATGCAAACAAATGCCATATAAGTTGAAGCCAATAGGTCGACATCAACTAAAATTAAAGCCAAGGCAGAGAAGGTTGAGATGAAAATGAAAGCCAAGGAAGAGGGTTCTTAATAAAAAACTAAAAACGAAGATCAAAAGATTGATAAAATCACTTCATTGCTTAGAAACCTTTCAAATAGGATTTCAAAAATAGAAGCTCAACCTAGAACAATTCAACAAACTGCTACTAGACCTCAAACTCAATTTAGGAGATCTCCCCCAACCCAAATCTTACAAAGACAAACTATTGATCAACAAATTCAACCTCCATTGATGATTGATGATCAACAAACTGAAGAGACTAGCCTTTCGATTATTGAGGATATCAATAATCTTGATAATTCATCTATCCAAAATGCTATTGTCTCTCTTCCTCTAAATAAATCTTCCCAGCAAAATCAAGAAAGTTCACAAGTTTCAAAATATCGGGCCTTTTCTGAGTTTTAATTGCATAACCAAATAGGAGATATGATTTAAGACCAAGACCAAGGCTTGGTAGGCCTCCTAAAAATCTCATTGTAAATGAACCACAAATTCAATCTGTTGAAACTCAAACAACAAAAATCCAACCCTTGAATTAGTCAAATGAAACAACTTTAAATGAAAAAAATGTTCTAACCACTTTAAAACTTGAAAAGGAATTAGAAAGAGTCAAAATACCCATTCCTTTGTCTGAACTTCCAAAAAATCTAGGTTATAAAAATTAAGTTTCCAAATGGATCCGGTCATCAAGTGTTGATGTTGAAGGAGATGTAATAAGTTTACAAGATGAAAAACCTTCAGTAGTCTTTGGTCCCAACTTAGATATGATTGATGAAAATATACCACCCTTCTATGTAACACTAAAATTTCATTATTTCTTATTATACAACCGCATGCTAGATTCTACAATTAACTTAAAAATAATAAGCTTAGCATTGAAAACATTGTAGAAAAACCAAAGACCATTAAGGCTGATATTTGGAGGTTATACTTTGATGGTTCTTGTTCAAAGGAAGGAGCTGGAGCTGGTGTTGTACCCATAAAAAGAAAATATAACTTAATCCTATAAGCTTGAATTTGATGTTACAAATAATGTAGCAGAATATGAAGCCTTCCTTCTAGGATTGGAATTAGCCAAAAGTCTTAAAGTGCAAAATCTAAGTGTATTCAGCGACTCAGAGCTCATTGTTAAACAAGTAAGGAATCTTTGTCAAACAAAACCCCCTAGACTTAGATCTTATAGAAATGAGGTATGGGACTCAGTGGATAATTTCTTCCAAGCATTTAACATCATTGCTATTCCAGGGGATGAAAATATTCATGCAGACTTTTAGCTGTTTCAGTTAGTTCTTTTTAAATTCCTGATCAAATGCTTGTTTAACATCAATTTCAAGTTAAATATAGGCTTTCAATTCTTGATAATCTTAAAAATTGGCAAATATTCGATGATGATGAATAGTCGAAATCCTTTTTACAAGTAATTGATGAATTTTTAGCTTTACAAATTGAAGAAGAACAATTTGATAATAATGAGTTGAATAAGAAAAATCAAACTTCATAATTAGACTCAAGAGTTGGTGATCATAACATCATTCAGTTATCTAACAATTTCATTCCTAAGGGCTTGGTCCCTCTTGAAAAACTATTTGACCACAATGATGTTCCTAAAAATCCATTATCAAATTCACTTGAAGAAGATATAGAAGAATGTAATATTGGAACTTCAGAAGAAATAAAAAATATTAAAATCTCTGCATCTTTACCCATGGAAGTGAAAGATAAATATATAGCTCTTCTTAAAGCTTATAAATATGTTTTTGCTTGGTCTTATATTGAGTTGAAGTCATATGATACAACACTCATTGAACATAAAATCCCTTTAAAACCATAAGCTAAACCCTTTAAGCAAAAGTTAAGGATAATTAATCACGTCCTTCTTCCTACCATTAAAAAAGAACTTAAAAAGATACTTGATGCTAAGATCATAGTTCCATTGAGATATTCTGATTGGGTAGCTAATTTAGTTCCAATAAGAAAGAAAAAATGGTGAAATAAAATTATGTATAGATGTCAGGAACTTAAATAAATCATCTTTGAAAGATAATTATCCATTACCCAAGATGGACCAACTGCTTCAAAAAGTTTTAGGTGCTAATAGAATTTCTATGTTAGCTGGGTTTTCTGGATACAATCAGATCACGGTAAGCCCAAAAGATAGAGAAAATACAACATTCACAACTTCTTGGGGTACATTTATGTATGCAAGGATGCCTTTCAGATTAACCAACGTTGGAGCTACGTTTCAAAGAGATATGGGTTTAGCATTTGTGGGTAAGAAAAATAAGATTTTTGTCATTTATCTTGATGATCTGACTACATTTTCTAATTCTAATAAAAAAAATTTAAAGCATTTGAGGAAAGTTTTTGACATGTGTACGAAGTTTGGAATATCACTTAATCCTAAAAATTCCTGTTTTGCAATCAAATAAGGAAAATTGCTTGGCCATATTAGTTATGAGGAAGGAGTGGTCATTGATCCCAAAAGACTTTAAGCTATCCAAGCACTTTCCTTGCCAAAACAAAGAAGGAAATTCAGGGTTTTCTTGGAAAAATCAACTTCTTAAGGAGATTTATACCTAATTATGTTGAAATAGTTAAGGATATTACTGATATGTTGAGGAAAGATCATGAAGTCAAATGGACAACCCCAACAAGATTTTCTTTCGACTAGATTAAAAAAATTATTTTAGAAGCCCTAATAATGGTCAGTCCAAACTATTATGAACCATTTAGCATATTTTCCTTTGCCTCTGAAACCACCTTATCTGTTGTTCTTTTGCAAAATAATGAGAATAGAGATGACCAACCAATTTCCTTTTTTAGTAAAGTTATGAGAGATGCTGAACTCAAATATGATATTATTGAAGAATGGGCCTATTCCTTAGTTCAAGCCCTAAAAGCTTTTAGAGTCTATGTCCTTCATTCTTCCATTATTGCCTATGTTCCCAATAGTGTTGTTAAAACTATGTTAACTCAACCTGATATTGATGGAAGATGAGGAAGATGGATTACTAAGATATTATAATTTGATCTTATTATCAAAACTACAATTTCGGTGAAAGGTCAAGGCTTGGCTAAGCTCTTAGCTGAGTCAAATTGTAAAGTTTTGGGAATAAATTCTGTTTTTGAAATTTCAGCAGAGAAGAATCCATAAGAACCTTCTCAAACCTCAACAAAGAAGAATCCACAAGAACCTTCTCAGACTTTAGTAGAGAAGAATCCATAAGAACCTTCTCAGACTTCAGCATAGAAGAATCCACAATAACCTTCTCAAACTTCAGCACAAAAGAATCCATAAGAACCTTGTTAGACTTCAACACAAAAGAATCCACAAGAACCTTCATCTTCAATTCAAGCAACTCCTATTCATATTGATGAGAAAATTTTGTTATCTGAATGATGCAATGATATTGTACATTTTCTTAGAAATTTGAATGTCCATTTGAATTTACAAAGAACCAACGCAAGACACTAAATTTGAAGGCCATAAAATACTGTATCATCAATGCAAATATGTATTGGAAAGACCCACTCAACATCCTTTTTCTTTGCTTGACAAAAAGTGAGATAGAAGGAATTATTGATTAATTTCATGGAGGTATTTGTGGAGAACACTATGCTTGGAGAGCCACACCATATAAGATTTTTAGAGCAGGAGGCCTACATTGTTTGCACAAGTAGGAGCAAAGGTTAGAAGCTATACCCAATGTCAAATGTTTGTTGGAAATAAAAGATTAGCATCATTTCTTTTAGTTCCAGTACTGGTTGAAGCACCTTTCCTACAATGGGGATTGGATTTCATTGGGGAAATGCATCCAACATTAAGCAGCCAACACAAATGGATATTAAATGCCACAAATTACTTTACTAAATGGGTAGAGGCAATTCCAGTTAGAAATGCAACTGATATTGTAGTTATTAAATTTATTGAAGAAAATATACTATCTAGGTTTGGATGCCCCCAACAGATAGTTAAAAATAATGCAACAACTTTCAACAATGTCAAAATGATTGAATTTTGTTAGAAATATAAAATTTTGCTGCATCATTCTACCCCCTAGTATCCATAGGGAAATGGACTGGTAGAGTCTTCAAACAAAAGCCTAGTTAAAGTCATTAAGAAAACACTAGAGGACCACAAAAGGAGTTGGGACAACCATCTCATATATGTAGTTTGCGAAAACAAGATATCTCCAAAGAGGTCAACATGTAAATCTCCATTTCAGCTTGTTTATGGTAAATAAGCCATATTTTCTACACATCTAGCTTTTCTTGTCATGAGGTTTTTACAAGAAGCAAATGAAGAACCTGATGATTTTTCTAGGAGAATCAATCAGATTATAGAGCTGAATGAAAAAAGAGATGAAGCTCATTATAAGCTTCAGAAATATTAGAACAAAATGAAAACTTTGTTTGACAAAAAGACTAGAGAAAGAGATTTTAAAGAAGGAGATTTAGTATTAAGATGGGATGCAAGAAGGGAAGATAAAGGAAAACATGGAAAGTTTTATAATCTCTGGTTTGGACCTTTTAGCATTGCAGAGGTTAAAGGCAACAACACTTTTATCTTGCAGGATTTGGAAGGACAATATTCCTCATTTCATGTCAATGGGAAATATTTGAAGCATTATATCAAATATTGAGATTCCTTCATTGATTCATCATTTGTATATCACCAGATTGTTTTTATTTTTTATGCAATGTGTGATTGTTTTCAATAGAGACCCCATTAGCCCGAGGAGAAGGCACATGGATCTGCAAGTTCTCTGCATCCTACAGGAGGAAGCAATCCCCAGTTGGAGCCGATGTTGTAACATAAATAATTTCGATAAGTTAGTTATTTATAAAAGAGGGTATAAAAAACAAAAAACAAAACAAAAGAATAAAATAATGAGAATATGATTTAAAAAAAATAAAATATGAAAAGAAACCCCATCAAAAGAAAAACAAGTGTACAAGTGACCAAGCTCGAATGCCACTTAAAATATTTCTGTTTGAATCATATAGTATAATCATGATCAAACATGTTTAAATTTATGTTTTAGGATTAGAAAATAATTCAACCAAACTGTTTAATCTTGGTTGAAATTAGAAGATAGGATAGATTAGAGAACAACTAACCAAAGTATTTAATCTTGATCAATTGCATTTTATGCACTAAGATAGGGTTAAGAGTTACTTTAGGAAATAAAGGAGGGCATGCTAGATCAAATGGGCCCTTAGAATTATTGATCATTCTTTGTTAGATTTATTTTGGTTAAATAATAAACTAATCATGTCATTTAAACATGATTAGCCAGATGTAATAAGCATTAAACATGAGTTTTATTAAAATGTCGGGAAACGATTTGATGTTTTGTCATTTTGTAATATCCAAAGGGCACTTTTCAACAACCATGATTTCCTTGCCCAGATCAACGAGAGGGAAACCAATTCGCACCCCCTCGTCCCATTTCTCATTAACACTGGGGGGGGGGGGTTCGAAAAGCAGTATCACTTTTCCTGGGCCCCACACAACGTGGCACTCCCTCATAACTTCGCACCCCACTCATCCAAAACCACTTACCATCACCCCCCACCCCTTTGAAATCAACCTATTGCTCCTCTGCTCCTGGCAACGGTGCCAATCTGATGTTGTCCTCTGAGATAATTCTAGGTTAATTAATTATACCAGAGCATCTAATATATTTTTTTGTTTAAAACATTTTTTGGATTTCCATTGTTATGAGCCGATTAAGGCAGGTGCTTAAACCTTATTAATACTGCATATTAAGAAAGGGTTGATTCTTTACCTATGAACAATAATTTTATTTAAAAGTGTATGGAAAGGCATAATTGTAAGAGGGTATGATTTCCTAAATATCCACACTGAATTTTTAGTTAATCATAAGAAATCATGCAAGTAAACAATGTTTACAACCCAACAAAATATATTTAGCCTTATGAAGATGGTTGACAATTTATAAATGTAGAGGAGCTTATAAAGACAAACAGTCCAATAAACTAATCCATAAAATAGATTATAACTTCAAGGGGTTTAAGATAGAAAAATATTCAATTTTCTCTTACCCAATTATCTTCATAAAACTTAAATACATGTAGAATAACAAAAAGAAGTGAAAACATTAAGGCAAACTCACAAAGTAATAAGTTGTTTGAAGCAAATCTTGAACCTCAGATGCATGTGTCTTCTCCTTGGGCTAATAGGGTTTCTGTTGAAAACAATCACACATTACAAAAAAAATAAAAACAATCCAGTGATATACAAATGATGAATGAATGAAGGAATCTCAATATTGGATATAATGCTTCAAATATTTCCCATTGACAGGCAAGGAGGAATATTGTCCTTCCAAATTCTGCAAGATAAAAGTGTTGTTGCCTTTAACTTCTAGTCTAAACCAAAGATTATCAAACTTTCCATTTTTTCCTTTATCTTCCCTTCTTGCATCCCATCTTAATACTAAATCTCTTTCTTTAAAATCTCTATCTCTATCCTTTCTGTCAAACAGACTTTTCATTTTGTTCTGATATTTTTGAAGCTTATAATTAACTTCATCTCTGTTTTCATTAAGTTCAATAATCTGATTGATTCTCCTAGAAAAATCATTAGGTTCTTCATTTTCTTCTTGTAAAAACCTCATGATAGGAAAAGCTAGATGTGTAGGAAATATGGATTCTTTACCATAAACAAGCTGAAATGGAGATTTACCTGTTGACCTCTTTGGAGATATCCTGTTTTCCCAAACTGCATATATGAGATGGCTGTCCCAACTCCTTTTGCGGTCCTCCTATGTTTTCTTAATGATTTTAACCAGGCTCTTGTTTGAAGACTCTGCCAGTCCATTTCCATGTGGATAGTAGGGGGTAGAATGCTGCAACAAAATTTGATGTTTGTGACAAAATTCAATCATTTTTGCATTGCTGAATGTTATTGCATTATCGTAACTATTTGTTGAGGGCATCCAAACCTAGATAGTATATTTTCTTCAATAAATTTAATAACTACAGTTTTAGTTTCATTTCTAACTAGAATTGCATATACCCATTTAGTAAATTAATCTATGGCAGTTAATATCCATATGTGCTAGATGCTTGATGCTAGATGAATTTCCCCAATGAAATCCAATCCCCATTGTAGGAAAGGTGATTCAACCAGTACCAGAACTAAAGGAAGTATTGTTAATATTTGCTTTCTAGCAAACATTTGACATTGGGTACAACTTCTAACCTTTTCTCCTACTTGTGAAAACAATGTCGCCCAATAAAATCTCGCTCTCAAAATCTTATATGGTGTGGCTCTCCAAGCATAGTATCCTCCATAAATACCTACATGAAATTGATCAATAATTCCTTTTGTCTCACTTTCTGTCAAGCAAAGCAAAAGGATGTTGAGTGGGTCTTTCCAATACAAATTTGCATTGATGATATAGTATTTTAAGGCCTTCAACTTTAGTGTCTTGCATTGGTACTTTGTAAATTTAGATGGACATTCAAAATTTCTAAGAAAATGTAAAATATTAGTGTACCATTCAGATAGCAAAATTTTCTCATCAATATGAATAGGATTTGCTTGAATTGAAGATGAAGGTTCTTATGGATTCCTCTGTGCTGAAGTCTGAAAAGATTCTTGTGGATTCTTCTGTGCTTGAGTTTGAGAAGGTTTTTGTGAATTCTTCTCTGCTGCAGTCTGAGAAGGTTCTTGTGGGTTCTTCTCTGCTAAAGTCTGAGAACGTTCTTGTGGATTCTTCCCTGTTGAAGTTTGAGAAGGTTCTTGTGGATTCTTCTCTGTTGAAATTTCAAAAATAGAATTTATTCCAAAACTTTACTATTTGGCTTAGCTAACACCTTAGCCAAGCCTTTACTTTTCACCAACTTTGTAGTTTTGATAATAAGATCAAATTCTAATATCTTAGTAATTCATCTTCCTCTTTTATCAAACATCGCCCAGTAGTAGTCCTGATTGATAGTGTAAGTACACATAATTTCATCCATCAAAAAGTTGCTGAAGCAGTGCATTGTTTTGTACGAGCAGTTTCTAACTTCCAAGTCCAAATTGCGGATGGGGGCACAATGAAATGTGAAGGTCGCTGTGAAAATGTCGAACTTCAAATGGCGGATTATCAGTTGAAGACTCACATGTTTGTAATACACATGGGTGGGTGCGACATTGTCCTCGGGGCTGAATGGCTTCACACTCTTGGGCCAATCACAATGGATTTCCAGGAGTTATATATGAGTTTTAAGTAGAACAACTCCACACATACCCTCCGTGGACTCCAGGCAGGAGCCCCCTCTATCATCAGCTCGCATAGGATGGAAAAATTTGCTAAAAAAGGCCATCATGGAGTTATAGCTTAATTTAATGCCATAACAGCGTAGTCGAAACCAAGTCTCCTTGCCGAATTCATCCTGAGATCAAAACAGATTTTAAATAACCATATTCCGGTCTTTAAAAAAGCCTCACGAGCTTCCACCTCGAGAGGGGAACATGATCATAACAATCACCTTGGTTCCTGGAGCCCCAACCCCCAATGTGCGCCCATACAGATATCTGTTCACCAAAGAATGAAATAGAAAAATAATCAACGGAACTTTTGGAAGCGGTGTAATACATCCCCAACATGTAGTCCTTATTTCATCACCGGTGGTCATGGTACTCAAGAAAAGAATGGGGAATGGCAGATGTTGGTTCCAGACTTTCAGGGCCCCTCAATAAGTTGGCAGTCAAGATAAAATTCCCATCCCAGTGGTTGATGATTTGCTGGATGAACTTCAATGGGGCTCAATTCTTCACTAAGCTGGATCTTCGCTCAGGCTACCACCAAATTCGCATGAAGGAAGTTGACATTCCAAAGACTGCTTTCCGAACTCATGAAGGCCATTATGAGTTTTTGGTCATTCCATTCGGTCTTTGTAATGCCCCATCTACTTTTCAGATCCTTATGAACCATCTTCTCAAACAATATCTGAGGAAATTCGTTCTGGTATTCTTCGATGACATCCTCATCTATAGTTGCACTTGGGCCGCACATCTTCAGCATGTAGATCTACTCTTGCAATTGCTCCGCAAGCGTCAATTATTTGTTAAGATGTCCAAGTGTTCATTTGGCATGGAAGAAGTTGAGTATTTGGGCCACATTGTGGGGCATGCAGGGGTCAAGGTGGACCCCAAAAAGATCCAGGCAATGCAGGATTGGCCTCAACCTAAGACCTTGAAGAGCCTAAGAGGATTTTTGGGTCTCACAAGCTATTATCGCAAATTTGTCTGCAATTATGGTCGCATAGCAAAGCCCCTCACTCAACTCCTGAAGAAAAAATCATTCTTCTGGAATGAGGACACATAGTAGGCATTTACAGCTCTCAAAAATGCCATGTGTTCCACTCCAGTCTTAGCACTACCTAATTTCACCAAATCTTTTGTCATTGAATGTGATGCTTCAGGTACAGGTATTGGGGCGGTTTTAATGCAAGAAGGTCGACCTTTGGCCTTCACAAGCCAAAAACTAAGTGGGAAGAATCTGGGCCAATCTACCTATGAGAAGGAAATGATGACCATCTTACATGCAATAGAGACCTGGCGACCTTACTTACTGGGGCGACGTTTCCAAATCCACACAGACCATCACAGTCTTAAATATTTTTTGGAGCAATGCCTATCCTCCCCACAACAACATAAATGGCTCCCCAAAATGCTGGGATATGATTATGAGATCATTTACAAGAAAGGGTAAGAAAATAGTGTAGCAGATGCATTATCTCACCAATTTGAGGAGGAAAGTACCCTGATAGCAATTTCCCTTCCCATTCTAGAATGGATTGAAGAGGCTCGCAGGGAATGGTTTTCACATCCCGGGCTCTCCCAACTCATTTCTCAATTGCAAGCGGATCCAAATTCCACCAAGGGCTACTCGTGGCAGGATGAGATTCTTCGCTATAGGGACAGAGTCGTAATATCACCAACATCCACCCTCAAAAGTCGCATTTTGGCAGAATTGCACTCATCCCCCATTGCATGACATTCAGGCTTTCAGAAGACATATGCCCACACCAGAAGATCATTTTTTTGGACAGGCATGAAAAAGAACATCCTTACTTTTGTAGCAGAATGCGATGTCTATCAACGCCACAAAGGGGAGACCGTCAAAGCACTAGGCACATTACAATCGTTGCCCATCTCGGCATCAATATGGACGAAGGTTTCTATGGATTTCATTACAGGTCTTCCAAAGTCAGGAAACAAGTCAGTCATCATGGTGGTTGTGGACAGACTTTCGAAGTATGCTCATTTCTGCACCCTACCCCACCCATTTACACTGACTTTGATCGCTCAATCTTTCATGGATCAAATCTTCAAATTGCATGGCATGCCCACTTCTATTGTGTTCGATCGTGACCTGATCTTCACCTGTAATGTTTGGCAGGAACTCTTCAGGCTACAAGGCATCCAACTAAAACTCAGTACTTCCTATCATCCACAAACGGATGTTCAAACTGAAGTCGTCAACAAATGTCTGGAAACCTACCTTAGGTGTTTCACTTCAGAAAAGCAACATCTTTGGGTATAGTGGTTACCTCTGGCTGAATGGTGGTATAACACCAACTATCATGCCACCACTAAAATGACTCCCTATGAATCAGTATATGGTCAACTCCCTCCTTCCCCTAATTCTTATATCAAAGGGTGCTCAAAGGTACAAGTAGTGGATCAACTCCTACAAATCCGTGCAACCATGCTCGCCCATCTTAAAGAGAATCTTCATCAAGCTAAAAACCACATGAAGCACCAGGTAGACCAGCATTGCTCAGAGTGCCAATTTCAAGAAGGGGATCAGGTATTTTTGAGGCTGCAACCATATAAGCAAACATCACTCAAAGACAAGGGTTGTCAGAAACTATCTCCAAAATTCTACAGACCATATCAAGTACTTCAGCGCATTGGAGAAGTAGCCTACAAGCTGGCTTGTCGCCTACTGCAAAAATCCATCCAGTTTTCCATGTTTCATGCCTCAAGAAAGTGATTGGGAACAATTGCAGAATTGAAACCAGTCTACCTAAATTGGACGAGGAAGGGTCAATCTGGCTCCAACCTGAACTGGTCCTGGACACACGAGAACAGCCCCTGCGTAGCCGCGTGATTAGGGAAGTCCTCGTTAAGTGGAAAGGCACCTCTTCGAAAGATGCAACTTGGGAACCAACCACTATTCTTCAGTAGTTTCCACAGCTTTAGCCTTGAGGACAAGGCTATTCTTAAGGGGGAGGGCATGTTAGGGTCCCACCCTAACCCCCTTATTTATGCAGTGGGATTGAGTCATAGTAAAGAGTCAATAAAGCCCATATTAATAATTGTAAGTGGTTAACCCACAATTAATGACGGGACCACAGTTAGTTACAAATGGGCCATGGTATTAGATAGATGGTATTAATAAAACCCATGATATTGCATGTATGAGTCATATATAAAGGATAGAGAATCCCTGCGAGGAGCATCGTGTCTTATTTTGTCATCGAGCTCTGCTCTATTGGAGGTTGCCCCCTCGAAGAGGCAAGTGAACATTTCTTTCTGAATAATAAAATACTTGTTGTTTTTACTCACTATTCTATGTTCTGGGTATATTTCTTCGCATATTTGGTATTCTGGTATCATCTTGCAGGTTAAGAGCATAACAATTGTTGCAACGATGTCACGGTTTACAATGTGAAACCCTAGCCATTTCAAAACTTTTAACTTTCCTTCAGCCTAATTATAAAAATATTTGTTACTTTTTCTACATTAAAATTTCTCTCAAGGTGTCTTTTATTCATAGGACTATATGTTTCTTTGGAGTATGGATCCATAATGATCCTTATTTTGTCTTTATGTGGTTAAATTTTTTAGCTTTACTCATCTTAATAATTAATTGCTTGGTATCTATCTAGGATTAGTCATGATCAAATGGATATTTTGTATTTGAACATATGGACCTATTTGTATGTTGCATAATATTATTTTCATTTTTTATAAGCTAATGATACTTATATGATTTGTTTAAACTTGCAATATTAAAATGTGAGTTTTTAGGATATGGATACTAATTCAAAATGATTTTGTGAATGTATTTTGTGAATGTATGACATGTACAATGCATGGTGTAAGTGGGCATACATTTCTAACATGTACAAGACATGGTGTAAATAGTCATATATTTCTTAATTGAAGGTCAACACAAATGTAGATTCTCATATGAAATTTTTGATATATGTGAATTTATATTAGTTATTGGTGATCTAACCCACAAGTTGACGAGCTATATATTATATCAATTATTGTAGTGTTAAGGTAACCTACATTTCGTAGATATATAGAAAATATTATATACTATAAAGGTTTGCTTATTGATAAAATTTATGATTTCAAATATTGCTATAATGTATGGTAAATGTGGTATTTATGGGTTGCATAGATTGCTTAGAGTGGTTCTTTAATGATATGACTTTATGTATAGTAGCTAGTATGGATCAATATAGGGTCAACCCTAGTTTTGTTAACAAGAATAGAAGTATTTGTATTGAATTTGTGTTGTTATTGATGGCTCAGTAAGGTATCTCTATAACCTATCATTGATGTCTCAACAAGGTATTTTTGTGCCCCCCTTGTGGGATTTCAACAAATTAGAGTTTATAGTTGTGCACATTACTTTAGACTCTATACCACTAAAGAGAGAAAAAACTATAGAAAAAGGTGTCATAGGTTGATGATCCAGATCTATGCAGGAACACAAAAGAATACAAATATAAACGTAAACACATAGATGTAGCAAAAATAAAACTTCATTTCATCAATATCAAAGAATTGAAAAATGTCTACATATAGAATGGAAATAAATTAGCTCAGACGATGGTAGCTAATCTCTGATAAGAGATGTGGTAGCTACATGCCTTTGAACTATGTTACAATGAGGCTCGAAGGCCTATTTATTATTGAGAAATAATGGAAAACCATAAAAATCCAAAAACCTAACCCTTTGAGATGAAGTGCCAAAACTATGAGACCTGTTGGGGTAAGTTGTTACATCAACTTACCGGGGTCGTAACTGTGACATATGATCTTCGTTTGATGCACACGATACCTCATTAGAAATATCTATCTAAGGAATATAACACTCATGTTCCATTAAATACAAAAATGGTAGCACCAATCATGTTGCAGATTGCCTCAGTTGGCCGTTAGTTGCAGCAATGACTATTTTTCTCAACTCTTGTGGCCACGCAACCTTTGGATGACCACAACTATACAAAAATGATCCAGAGTTCACCTCCACATACTAGATGCTAGTAGATGGAAAGAAAGTTCCCGATTTCCACCTCCAGGACACATTATTATGCTACCTAGGCCACCTTTGTGTTCCCTCAACCGAGTGTGCCAAGTTGATTTGGGAGGTGCACTACAGTCAGGTTGCAAGACATTTTAGTGTGGAGAAAACTATGGTTGTACAATAAAATTAGTTTATTGGCCAAAACTCTGACATGATGTTGTGAGATATATCAGATCCTAGAGTTCCTGTGCAATGGCTAAGCCAACCATCAAGAAGCAAGGCTTGTACACTCCTCTGCCTACTCTTAGCCGACCTTGGGAATCCATCTCCTTGGACTATATGTCTTGCCTCCCTTCTACCAAGCATGATAATGACTGTGTATTTGTGGTCGTGGGCATATTTTCTAAGCTGGCTATATTGGCAACCTGCAAGAAGAGTATCACAATGAAGGGCACTTCCAAACTCTTCTTTGAACAAGTGTGTGTACATTTTGGGATCGCGCAGACCGTTATATCATATCAAGATAGTAGGTTCCTGAGCACATTTTGTTCAATCCTTTGGACACTATTGGACACCAATATCATCAAGTCGACTTCATTCCATCTTGAGACTGATGGCCAAAAAAAGGTCATCAACAAGATGATAGTGCATATACTCCACATGTACAACCTCAAGCATCTATGAACCTAGGATGAGAGCCTTCCCTATGTGCAACATAGTTATAATAGAGCTCTCCATAGTTCGACTAGTCGTAGTCCCTTTCAAGTGGGTCTATGATTTCAACCATTGTGTCACATTAATGTTGTCATGTCTCATATGACTACAGAGACAAAATACACACATGTACTATATCAGGATGATAAAGAAAATAGATTTATTGAATGCATCTAGCACATCGTCCAGTAGGTTCACGATATCTTGGAAAATTCCAATGCCAAGTACAAGCAATGACATGATCAACATCGGCTGCCACACAATTTTCAGGTGGGAGACAAAGTTTGGTTGCATTTGCAAAAATAATGCCTTACCAAATTCCATCAGAAGCTCACACCAATCTGATACGGACATTACAGCATTACCAAGGCCATGGGAGATAATTCTTGTGATACTAGCATTCCCCCATTCGTTGGCCTGCACCCATTGTTCATTGTGGACCGCCTTCAACCATACTTTCCACCATTACTAAACACATAAGACATTGCAGAACAAATGACACCAACAAATATAAACCCCGACTACATCAAACAATCCACAACTGATCAAATCATGGACACATAGATCAATAGAACTCACCAATATAATATCCAACTATATCAGATTGTCAAAGTTGCCCAGATCCTGCACCAAGGCTAGTGGCTCAACAGGGACCAAGTTCAGCAGAAGTTTCCCCATCTCATGGAGGCACTCAACACAATGGGTTTCATTGATTCCTAAGGGGGGAGGATTGATCCAAGTGGATATTGGTGGCCACCTGCCTATTCCACTTGGACCCCCACTATTGTACCATTATTTCTTTCAGTTCCCGTAATTGTAGCACAATTTACTATTTTTGGTAGTTTTTCGGGCCTTGAACTTACAGAGTTGTTTTGAGGCTCTAAACGACATTTTTTTGGAAAGAAGGTGAAGAATAGTGATATATTTCTCAAATATATCTTTCTAGTGAGACATCGTGTGCGTCAAACATAGATTGCATGTCAAATTTATGACCTCGAGAAGTTGATGTACCAATTTACCCCAACGGGGCCAATAGGTTTAGTGCTTCATCTCCTAGGGTTAGGTTTTTGGATGTTTATGGCTTTCCATTGTTTCTCAATAATAAATAGGCCTTCAAGCCTCATTGTAACACAGTTCAGAGGCATGTATATGCCACATCTCTTCTAGAGATAAGATATCATTTCCTGAGCTAGTTTATTTCCATTCTGTATGTAAGCATATTTCAGTTCTTTGACATTAATGAAATGAAGTTTTGTTTCTGCTACATCTTTGCGTTTAAGTTTATATTTGTATTTTTTTGTATTCCTACATAAGTGTAGATGATCAACCTATGAAACTTCTTGAATATAGTTTTCTCTCTCTCTAGTGTTACACAGTCTAAAGTAATGTTGAAATCCCACAAAGGGGCCACAAAAATACCTAGTTGATACATCAATGATAGCTTATAGAGATACCTTGTTGAGCCATCAATAACAACACATATTCAATACAAATACCTCTATTCTTGTTGAAAAAACTAGGGGTGACCCTATATTGATCCATACTCGCTACTATACATAAAGTCATATGATTGAACATCCACTCTAAGCAATCTATGCATCTTATAAATACCACATTTACCATACATTATAGCAATATTTGAAATCATAAATTTGATCAATAAGCAAGACTTTATAGTATATAATATTTTCTATATATCTATGAAATGTAGGTTACCTTAGCAATACAATAATTGATATAATACATAGCTCGTCAACTTGTAGGTTAGCTCACCAATAACTATTATCAATTCAGAGATATCACAAAGTTCATATGAGAATCTACATTTGTGTTGACATTAAATTAAGAAATATATGCCTATTTACACCATGTCTTACACATGTTATAAATGGATGCCTAATTACGCCATGCATTACACATGTTATAGATTCACAAAATCATTTTAAACTAGTATCCATATCCTAAAAACACACATTTTAATAATTCAAGTTTAAACAAATCATATAAGTATCATTAACTTATAAAAAGTGAAAATAATATTATGCACCACACAAATAGGTCTATATGTTCAAATACCAAATATCCATTTGATCATAACTAATCCCAAATAGATACCAAGAAATGAATTAATAAGATGAGAAAAAGTGAAACTTTTACCATATAAAGACAAAATAAGGAGCATTATGATCCATACTTCAATGAAGCATATGGTTCTATGAAGAAAAGACACCTTGAAAGCAATTTTAATGTGAAAACTGTAACTATTTTGAAAATCCAAATTTGAAAATCCAAATTGATTAATTAAGTAAACTCTTTATAACTTATTGGAAGTGTCACCTTAACTAATATCAAAGGTTAAACCCACTATATAGATGCATTAAGGAACTGAACTCTAATTTTGGAAGAACCACTATTTTCCACTAAACTCATACAGTGGATAAAAACATGTAAGTAATATGTAAACTTAAAAAAATCCAAGTAATTTAATAAACATTAATTTATTTTCCATATATTATATAATTTTAATTATATGTGTTAATTTTATAAACCAACAACCTACAAAAAGATTTTAATTAGAAAAATATTATTAATATATTTTAAATTTAACAATATTTAATTTATATTATTATTTAAAGCTATCCTTTAAATATTTTAATTACTAATAATAAATTAAATTACTATAATTTTTTAAATATAAAATTGATTTCATATACCAAAAAATAAAAAAAATAAATATTAATTAAAAAATAATAAACCAAATTAATTTAATCAAAAAATAATTATAATAATAAATTATTGTATAATTTAAAGACATTTCAATACACCCCTGATCGGGGTGCGAGCCATCTGATCACCTCATTAAAGCCATGTTAATGGAATGTACCGCGAGTACAGAACCACTGCCCCCCACAAGCTCAAGGTGATGGGTGCAGTGACCCTTTGCATGATGATGGACAAAGTATTAAGGAAAGGTGGCATGAGAGGAGGGAAAGAGTTTTAGTTTGTAATGTTAGGCCCTTATACTACTAGTGTAACTCCTTATTGTTATTAGTATAACCCCCTTATTATATTGTTGTACACATGTTGTCCCCATATTGTTATTATTATTCCCCATAAAAGCCCACTATTGTTATTATTGTGCCCTTACATTATTATTGTTATGTCGGTTCTGATTATATTATGACCCCTTAGACTCCTATATATAGAAAGGAGGTCTTGTCATTTGTATCATTCAAAAATTGTTCATTTGTGTAATGTAAAGGAGGTTTCCTCATCGAAGAGGCTTATTTCTAAGGCACTGATCTATCTTTTCTATCTTTTTGTGAGCTGGTTTCATAACATTTGGTATCAGAGCTTTGGATTCTAGGGTTTCGTTGTTCCAAAAAGATTATTGTGGTATTTTCGCTATAACTTTTTTCTGCGATGTTTAAGAAGCTAGAAGAAAACCATTTTAGAAGAAATCTTTCTGAACTGCGCGTCCGAATTTCAGATGTTGTCTCGCTTTATTTTCGGAGATATGATATGAGGAATTTAGGGTTTTTTCAAGCTCCAGAATTTCATCTAAAACAGGTCATCGTGCTATTTTTCCTATAACCTTTTTCGCTATGAAGTTTTAGAAGACAAAGAAAAAACCCATTTGAGAACAAATTGTTCTAAATCACGGGTCCGAATTTCATATCTTGTCTTGCTATATTTTCGGATATATGATATGAGAAAGTTAGGGTTTTTACAGAATCCCGAATTACATCCTAAACAAGTGACCTTGGGAAAATAATCATAAATTTCTCTTTGAGCAACAAATTGAAATTTCGTAAAAAGTTACAGAAAGAGGACGAACTATAGATTTTTGTCCATAGTTCGCAGATCCGAAGGTCGAAACAGTGACACGTGGCACGTCGTACAAGTTCACTCTATTGAAACATTATATAATCAAGTCATCTTAGGAGATTGGGCATAACTCTTTCTTGGAGAATCAAATTCTGATTAGACTTATGGGGTTAGAAAGAGGACTCAGAGGACTACTACAGGACACAATTTTAGAACTTTGAGATCTGAAAATACAGAGTTATAGTCATTTTAAGATCGAGCTCCTGAAATCAAGAAAAGACGATATGAGGAAGTTTGATGGAAAGGATCTAGTAAACTGGATACTGCAGATAGAGAAATATTTTGATCTACATGGTGTACCATTGTTACAAAAGGTATGTATTACATCTTCATATTTAGAACCAGATCAATTTTTATGGTATAAAGGGCTTTGTTCTCATAAACGACTTGTTACGTGGTCAATTTTCACGGAGGAAATGATAACACATTATGAGTATACAAAGAGCAACACCTTCTTTAGAGCAGCACCACAACAATAAAGAAAAAAGAGAAAAAGGGATTTGTTACAAAGTGGAAAGAAAAATTATGGAAACAAGGAAGTCTACCTCTCACAACTATAAAGATGGAAGTGTTGTTTCTCCTAGCCTTCCACAACCTACAAGGGTTACACCACAACAATTGGAAGAAAAAAGAGAAAAAAGGGCTTTGTTACAATTTTGATAGAAAATGCACTAAAGGTGATAAGTGTGCTAAGAAGAAATTATTTTACATAGATTATGAAGACGAGGAAGAAAAGGATCAAGAAACATAAAAATAAGAGGATGTATGCCAAGACCCCACCCCAGAGAAAGAATAAATGAATTAGACCATATCTTGTAAAGCATTGGCAATAATTACCACTCCTCAAACTCTCAAGATAGAAGGACATATCAAGAAGAAAAAGGTGCAAGAAGTGAAATATCACATTAAGAAAGAAGAAATGAATCCAACCATATCTTGTAATTCATTGGTTGAAATTACGACTCCTCAAACTATCAAGATAGAAGGACATATCAAGAAGAAAAATGTTCAAGAAGTGAAAGATCACGTCAAGCATCAAGAATGTAATCTGACCATATCTTGTAAAGGATTGGAAGAAATTACCACTCCCCAAACTCTAGAGATAGAAGGATATATCAAGAAGAAAAAGGTTCAAGCAGTGAAAGACCACATCGAGCATCAATAAAAAGTTCTCCAACTTTTAAGGGATAACACCACTTCGGTGCAAAATCAAATGAAACAACAGGTAGATCAACATCATAGTGAAAAATGTTTCGATGTAGGTGATCGGGTACTTTTACTGCTACATCTCAAGTAAGCTATTTATGAGAAGGAAATGTTGGCAATACTACATTCACTTAAAAAATGGCAACCTTACTGAATGGGAAGACTCTTCAAGGATGAGCATGTGGAAGCATTGTTGTATGCAATTTATATTATCCAACCAGATTGGATAAATGAAGCAAGGGATGAATGGAAGAGGGATGAAGAAGTATGGCCACTTATTCAAAAGTTCCAAAAGATCCTAATTCAAACAATATTGCCAGATATTGAAGAGGAAGGAAAAGCCATATTGGAACCTGGAGCAGTCACAGAAACAAGAACCCGACAACTAAAAAATCGATCAATTTCAGAGTATCTCATAAAGTGGAAGAATTTACCCACTAAAGATTGCACATGGGAGGACAATAATTTTATACAAAAGCATCAAGAACTACTCAAGCATTGAGGACAACACTTTTTGAAGGAGAGGGGCATGTTAGGCCCCTATACAACTAGTGTAACCCCTTATTGTTATTAGTACAAACCACTTATTATATTGATGTACCCATGTAGTGCCCATATTGTTACTATTGTGCCCCATAGAAGCCCACTATTGTTATTATTGTTCCCTTACATTATTATTTTTATGTAGGATCTGATTATGTTATGACCCCTTAGACTCCTGTATATAGAGAGGAGGTCTTTCATTTGTATCATCCAAGAATTTTTCATTTATGTAATGTAAAGGAGGTTGTCCCCTCGAAGAGGCTGAATTCTAAGTCGTTGATCTCTCTTTTCTATCTTTTTGTGAGCTGGTTTCATAACACCATCTCGCATTTCATCAATGAAGGGTAGGGGAAAATGATCCTTCTTTGTGGGTTCAACTTCCTGTAATCAAAACAAATCATCCACTTACCATTTTTCTTGGGAACTAACACTAAGGAGAGATCCACTCACTGTCAGAGATAGGGTAAATGAATCATGCATTTCATAGCTTTTGCGGTTCTTTTTTGACTATATCTTTAAGAGCTGGATTCATCCCCATTTTTCCTTGCGAGACTAGCTTGCAACCTTCTTTGATGTATATGTGGTGAGTACACACTGAGGGGTGTAGTCCCTTCATTTCCTTGTAACTCCAATCAAAGGCTTCTAGGTTTTCTCTCAACATGTTGCATAGCTTTTCCTCTTCAAGAGCAGAAAGAGATGGATTAATTTTCAAAGTTTTCTCTGGGCTGAATTCTATAGTTTTGACATGGAGTGGGTTGGAATCGGCAAATCATAAGTCAATTGGATGATTGTTTTGGGTTTACCTTCTTCTTATAATGGTAACAAACTAGGAGTTGGACTTTGGAGCAAGTGTTCAATTAAGTCATCCTCATCTTGTTGTCCTCCTCCTATGGTTGCTTCCAAAGCATAAAGTTGCATAGAATAAACCTCATCTTCTTCCTCCTCCTCCAACCATAATGGTAAATCATGCATTAGAGAAGGTTGAGTAGGAGAGTATAGGACTAACTGTTTGGACATATGCCCATTCTTAATGGTCATATTCGCAACTCTGTAGCTAATGTAAGCATCAATTGTGGCCAACCATGGCCTCCCAAGGGTGAGAGGATAACCAGTAAGGTTAGCCTTAGGCTAGAGAACTAGAAAATCTGTAGGGTACTCTTAGGAGTCAATGGAGACCATCACATCCTCCACAATTCACTCACGGGTGACTGTGGAATGATCTGCATGTTGCCAAACTATTCTGGTCTTCTTCAATTACCCTTGGAGGTTGATCTTGAGCATGGAGTCCTTGGTCATCACATTAATGGCAGCCCCAACATCGATCAGAGTGTGTGGGATGATGGTGCCATTGATGTGCACATCTACTATAGGACTTCCACGGTTCAAATATTTCGGACATATTACCTCCCCCAGAATTAAGTTAGACAACTTCTGAATGAAGTTAATGGTAGGGGCATCCCTTTTTCCTCTTCCTGGATGCTTGAAGCATTTCTCCTTAATCAACGTCTTGTAAATGGGAACATCTTTTATTTTCTGGAGAAGGGGGATCTTTACACATAGATTTTTCAATTCTCCCAGAAGTTCGGTTCCTTTTGGGGTAGGCTGGAGTGGTTGGTTTAATCTCTTAAGAAAGGGTGGATTTACTTTAACGTTTCTTTCCTCTCTTTCTTCTTCCACATCCCTATGTGAAGAGGGTGGTTGGTTATCTCGAAGAATTCTCCTAGATCTTGGGTTGATCTCCTAGATTTCTACATCATAAGCTAGGTAAATGTCTCTCCATTGTATACTTGTTGAGTCTGCCTATTGTTCGAGTTCGTATTTCGTTGGGCAAGCATCTGGGGTTGCTTGGGTGGATAAAATTGTAGGAGTTGTGGTTGGGTAGGTGGTGAAGGAAATAGACCTGGATGGGCACCCCATCCTTGGAGTGGGCTATTCCATTGAGGTTGTGGCAGAACATAAGGTTGAAATGACTGGATGGTTGGCTGCAAATGATATTGAGATGGATAGGACCAAGGAGGGCATAGACCAGGAAGGATGAGCAGGGGGTCCCCAAGAAGGTATAGATGTGGTTTGGTTGGGGTTGTAATATGCAAGGGATGACCCTTGCATACCCTACTGGTATGGTCTAGGCATAGGAGGTCTCCTTTGGTTGATGTAGCAAAGCTACTCAATGACCCCTTCAGCTCCTTGATATACAACTTTAAGTCTCGGTAAAGAAGGGAACTTGTCTGTGGAGTGGTTTTTAGCAAATCTCAATGTAGTTCAATGGACATTTGTTCCTGGGATGCCTCCTAGTGCATCTAGGAAAAAATATGGCCAAGGCTCTCTCTGCTTCCTGTTGCTTCCTTTTGATGTTCATGGTGTCCAATTGTAAGGCAAGGGTTCGCATCATCTCAATTTTGAAATCTTCCAGCATATTTCCCATCTCACCCTTGATGGATGAGTTTGAAGTTGATGTACTGGCCATAGGTTGACTACTCTTTCCCTTTTTCCTGGTTGCCCTAGAATGGTTTCTAAGAAAGTCTTGATATCCTCATAGGGTAATTTGTAGATATCTCCTCCTACTAATAAATGTAAGGTATCTAGAAGATCTTCCCTTAATCCTTTGAGTAGGACTAGCTTTAGTGACTCGGGGTCAAGTGTGCACCTAGGCCTTTTGTAACATAACTAGAATATTTCTTCATAATCTTCTAAGGATTCATCTTGGCCCATGGTCATCTTGAAAATCTCTTCTTTAGTATCCTTTCACCTACAGTAGTCCCTATATTTGTTGTTAAAATCCTGTTGCATATGAGCCCAATTTGTGATGCTATCTCTAGGTAAACCCATGAAATAACGCAATGATGCATCCTTGAGGGTAGATGGAAATAATTTAGCTTTTGCTGATCATCTGTATAGTCATAGGTTTGGCATATAATTGCAAACACAAATAGGAAAGTGTCAAGGTCCTCTATGGTCAGGCCATGGAAATGAGGTAGGGCAGAGGGGCTTATATTCTTCATCTTAGTGTCCCCATTGGTTTCCCTAATGGGGAAGGCACCCTCAACTCTATCTCTATTTCCTCTATCATTTCGGTTTTCAGCAATTGGTTTAGTAGGAATGGGTTCCTGTTCTTCTTCTTCCCTTGTAGGTTATTCAAATATGTCACGTTTCTCACCTAAAGGTTCCTCCTTTTCACAACCATCGAAGAAGAGAGAAGGTTGGCTATTGGATGCAATTGGGGTATTTCACAATAATTTCCCTAAATTGTCCCTATTCCTAGGAGGCATGAAAGGAAAGTTTTTGGGTTGGTTTTTGTAAGATTATTTTTAGATGGAAAGTACTTTACAGAAATGAAATTGCTAATTGAATGGAAACTACTAAGGAAAAGAAAAGTTACTTGCTAAATTGAAATTCTACTTGCAAAATGGAAAGGAAATAAGATAGTGACAACTGAAAGAAAGGAAGCTACTAGATTTCTTTTGTAGAAATAAACTAATCATAGAAAATTGGAGACTAGAAATAGAAGAAAAGAAAGCAGCAATCACATTCTACTTAGACACCTCCTCGGCAATGGCACCAAAAAGTGATGATCGTCGGTACTATAGCAAGGATGCTACAACTCCTGGGCTGCCAACTTTACTTATCAACCTAAGGTTCGTACAAACTTGGAGGTGACAATGCTATATGCACAAGTAGAAGTGAAGGTCCTGCCTCTTGTCATTGTCCATCTAGCGAGAGACCCTAAGGGTTCTAAGCTAGACTTCTACAGGGTTAGAAGAAGCTTGATTATTTGATGAAAGAAGAGCAAATCTATTCTAAGAGAGATACTCTACTACAATAATGAAGAAACCAACATGTAATGCTACATCACACCATATCCTAATTAACCATTTAAACAATTATGCTAAGCACAATTTCTAAATCAACACTATCCTAATTTTTTTATCTAATTTACAAAAGCAAAGAGCATCAAACCAAAGTAATGTGTAAGCAAGGAAACTAAACTAAATCTATTTTCACTCTTTTTTTGGTTTTTTTGGTAAAATCAAGTGATCTGAAATCACTTATGAGTGATCTCAGTTAATTAATGTAGGTATTGTAGACTCATGTGCTAGTGTGTGTGTCTATGTTATCTTAATCAATGGATCGATAAGATTGCAAAATACATAGGCACTGGAAAATAGTAAGAGAAACATAGTAAGAAAATCGAAAAAACACAACAATTTAATAAGGAGTTCACCCAATCCTCTTGGGCTATGTCTCCTGGTCTAGCTTTCAATGGTGGCCTTCTTTACTATGTCTTTAAGTAGAGCTTTTACAACGAGGAGCTCAATTTGAGTCTCTTGTAACAGATGATGCTTAGTAGGGTGGTACTTGGATTCCCCAAACCACTAGAGTACACAGACTCCCCCTTACCAAGTCTCGACCTCAACTGGTCATAATGGGATGAGTCTAATTTGGTACTCAGTCCCCGACATATATCCTCACAGGGATTGCTTGAACCTCTCAAGCCTTCTCGGTTCTGTCTGCTCAATGTTGCCTTAGCTCTGTAGGTCAGCTCCATTTCTCTATTCTCTGCTTCTTGCTTCACTCTCTATTATGTCTCCTCTATCTCACTATCTCCTCTCTGTTGTCTATCTCTTTGTGACTAAAAGCCAATCCATCCCTTGACTGTTCGCTTCCTCTTCTGGCTCTTTGGATCGCTTGCCTCTATCCACATGGAATTCCTTGCTTCTACGTCATTGCCACTATGTAATGTTTCACAGGGAGGTGGCCACTTGTCCCCTTGTGAACTGAGTGCCAACTCTTTTGGAATGGTCATTAGTTTGGTTATTCCACAAAATGATTCATCCACCAGCTCAGCGGTCAAATCAGACTTCAAACCTTTATGCATCGTAGCTTATTTCTCCCTCCAAATCCAGTCTCCCATCAGGTTTAGTCTCTACTATTTGATCTGGAGCCTCCAAATGCTACGGTCATCGCTTTTATTGCACAGGTGACTTGCTCGACTGTTAGCCTGCGATGAGAGTGGTTTTCTCTCACATCTGCCAAACATGCATCATTCAACGTATGGCATCACATGGTCTTCTGACAAACCCACTTACCGCTCAAAATGCCTCTGATATTTCGTCGGTTTTGGAGCGCGAGACCTGCCCATCAATTTTAGCGCTTTTCCAATGGTTTCCTGGCTTCCCTTGTGATCGAGCGTCGGGGTTTTTCATTCTCAAGGGGTTTTGCCCAGAAACAGCCTCTGTTTCTAGGTTTGAGCCTCCCAACTGCCATTTTTGTGCCATGCACAATCCCCATGGGCCAACGGTCAGCACGCTTTGACCGAAGGTCCTCGTTGCTCTGTGCTGGGTACAAATTAGCATTATACAGAGGTTATTTCTGATAGCTCGTTGTTTACAAGATTTTGAATTCTATCATGATTTGAAACAATCATAGAACTCTGATAATTTCCATGGATCCAATTCGGATCACAAACTTCCCACTGAAAAAGCTTTTGGACCACCAGAAGTTGGTTTTCAAGCAATGATTAAGTGAGGGTACAATTGTCTCACTCGTCCAATCTCTATCGACTTTACACTCCTTGGCTTTGAACCCCTGAGCCTGATTTTGAGCTACTCAACATCTCCCCTGTGTGTTGTTCTCACCTCCCTGTCCAGAACTATGTCTTCCTGTAATTCATTAAGATATTCAGGTAGTAGGTCATCAATAGAAGGGAATTGACTCTCTTCTTCACGATCTTCAATTAACAAAGGTTCAAATAATCTCAAGCTATCTGCATTGACAAATGAGTAGATGTGCATGTAAGCTGGTAGATCAAGGCAAAAAGTATTCTCACCAATTTTCTCAAGTATCTTGAAAGGTCCATACTTGATAGGCTTTAGCTTTTTTCCTTCACCTTGCATTCTGTCCTTGGTGATATACAACCAGACTTGACCACCAACTTGGAAACTATGCTCCATCCGATGCTTGTCATGCCTTGCCTTGTATTGGGCTTGGCTCTTTTCCAATTGTTCCTGTATTGCCTGGTGTATCTCTTGTATTTTTTCAATGAACCTAATTTCCTTGTCCACATCATTGTGTCCCTCAATTGTTGTGCCATTACCAAAGACAAAATCCAAGGGAGACCTTGGTGTGAAACCAAAATAGGTCTCAAAAGGAGATCTCTGTGTAGAAGAATGTTTGGCTCAGTTGTAAGAATGCACAAATAACACAAATGTTCACCCCAAAGCTTAGGATGTTTGTTGCAATATCCCCTGAGCAACTGGATCACTGTTCTATTGACTACTTATGTCTTGCCATTGGTTTGTGGATGGAAAGCTGTACTTTTCTTCAGTTTGGTGTCCATTAATTCCCATGGACTCAACCAAAAGTTTCCTGCATTTTGGGTGTCTCGATTAGATCTAATGGAAGTGGGTAATCCAAAATAAACCCATAAATGTTGAAAGAATAGTTTTGTAGTTTGTTCAACTGTAATATGTTTAGTACAAGGTATCAAAATACACATTTTATTGAACCTATCCACAACAACATATAGATAATCATGACCTTTCCTACATTTAGGAGTCCTCCAACAAAGTCATATAAACACTTTCCAAAGGATGAGAAGGAACTGGTATTAAGGTGTACAAGCCTAGTTTTCTATTGTTGGGCTTGCTTTTAGCACACATAGTACACCCTCTTACATATCTAGAAATTGTCTCGTTCATTTTTAACCAATAACAAAATCTTTTTAGCTGTGAAACTATTTTACTTACTCGAAAGTGACTTGATATTAGAGAAGCGTGTGCTTCTCGAATTACCTTTACTCTTTCAGTTTGTGGAATGCATAACTTCCCACAATGATATAAGAGTCTGTCCTTTCCATGATAATCGAATTCTTCTACTCGTTTGCCTTGACATAAGGTTGCATATACATCTTTAAAGTCTATATCTTGGGCATATTGTTCAATGTAGCTCTCATGTAACACATAATTATGCTTAAGTATAGTAGATGCATTTATAATGGGTCTAGATAAAATATCTATAGCTTTATTGTGTATGCCCTTTTATATCTGATGACTACTGTTGTAGAAAACCCATCCATCTACAGTGTCTTGATTGCTGCAACTTAGTTTGGGAGTGTAGATATTGAGGTCGTTGATGATCAGTATGTATAACTCTTTCTTTGCCCATTAAGTAATGTTTCCACTTCTTCACATTCTGTACTAATGCATACAATTATTTATCATATGTGGGATAGTTAACTACTGCAGAATTAAATGTCTCATAATGATAACATATGGGTTCACTATGCTGTGTCAACACTGCTCCCATGGAATATTCATTGGCATCCATTTGGATCTCAAAGGGTCTTTGAATATTAGGTAGTGCTAAACTGGTGTTGTACTAATCTTTTCTTTCAAGGTGTCGAAGGCTTTCTGTTGTTTGCCTCCCCACTAAAACACCTTGTTCAATCTTGTTAAAGCATGTAAGGCACCTGCAATTAAGGAAAAGTTAGAAATAAACTTTCTCCAATATTGTGCTGCTCCTAAGAAGCTCCTAACTTTTGTATTATATTTGGATTTAGGTTGGTTTACAATGACTTCCACCTTAGAGGGATCTATCTTCAATTCACCACCCCCTACTATATGTCTGAAGTAATTCAAAGATGTTTTTCCAAATTCACATTTTGAGATTTTAACGTAAAGCTTTTCTCCTTTCAAAACATCTAGTGTCTGCTTAACATGCTTTAAATGTTCTTTCTATGTTTTGTTAAATATCAGAATTTCATCCAGATACATCATAACAAAATCATCAACAAAAGGTCTGAGTACATCATTCATTATTCTCATGAAATTAGTAGGAGCATTAGTTAAGCCAAAAGGCATAACCAACCACTCATACAATCCCTGCTTTGTTTCGAAAGCAGTCTTCCATGCATCTTGCTCTGTAACTCTGACTTGATGATATCCACTATGCAAATATAACTTGGAAAAATAAACAAATTCTTTCAATTGATCTAACAGATCATCTATGCGAGGAAGGGGATAGTGATTTTGGGTTGTTATCTTATTCAATGCTTGGTAATTAACGCACATTCTCCACGAGCCATGTTTCTTTCTCACCAAAACGATTGGAGATCCACATGGTGATGTGATAGGTCTCATAAAACCCTTCTCGAGCAACTCCTGCACCTACTTCTTGATTTCTGCATTCTCTAAAGTAGACAACCTGTACATTCCAATCTTAGGCAATGGAGCATCTTGCTGCAAATTAATTTCATGCACTATTTCTTTTTTGGGTGGGGGACCTTTAGGTTCTTGAAATAAGATATCATACTCTAAAACAACTTTTTCTAAATCAGCTTGCTTTTTAACATCACAACCCTCAAGTACATTGGTTTTATCAGGTTTCTTTTCCTTTAAAACCATCAGTAAAAATTGCTTGCATGAATTTATCATTTGTTTCATTTTCCCTGAGTCTATGAGAGTATAATTATTCTTGAGCTTATGAGCTCTTACAAGGTATTCGATTCCATCCTTAACGAGTAGATACTTGTTCTTAGCTCTATAGAAGATAGCTTTTCTGTCATACAAGTAAGGAATTCCTAAAACAATTCCACATATATCTGAAGGAATTATGTCTAACTCATCTACAAATGCTGACCCAAAAGAAAACATAAGTTTGCATTGTCTAGTCACTTGTAGTGGTGCTTTATCATTTCACCATCCTAATGGGTATGGTCTCTTGTGAGGTGTAGTCAGTAATCCCAACTTCTTTACAATTTCTTCAGAAATTAAATTTACTTGTGAGCCACTATCAAGCAAAGTATCAATCTTTTGATGTTTGGAAATAACTCGAATATGGAAAAGCTCATGTCTTTTTCTCTCATTTTCTTCATCAATAGCAGATTGTGCAGAATTACTAGTATATGCTTCAGAATTCTTACCTTTTATACCTGTGCCTGTAATGGTTGTTTCATCTCCTGATTCTAACACCAAATACTATTGAATAGCTGCAACAGTCTTCTTCTTCTTGCCCTCAAACTTCTTAGGTCTCAGCTCTAGATGCATAATCCAATAGTTCTCATCATCATGCCCATCCTTCTTATAGTGAGTGAATGAAGACTTGCTTTTCTGTGCAGTGTTGGCCTTCCTTGCTTTCCATTTCTATTTTCTTTTCTCCTTATTCTTGCTTGCAGTGGGTTGGGATGATCCCCAACTTTTGGGTTTCCATTCTTTCCTCTAGCTTCTTGATGTGTAGCTTGAACATATACCTCATTTATACTAGTGGAATTAAACATGAGGATAGTGTGCCTCATGTAGCTACGTAGACCACCAATGTACTTCAATATAGTCTCAGGTGAGTCTAATGAGATCCCTAGCATCAATTCTCTCTTCCTAAATTCTTTGGTGTAACCTTGTACACTTTTCCCTTTCAACTGACGAAGAGTGTGCCACCTCATCATGGCTTCCTACATGTAGGCCAGTGGATAGAACTGCTTTTTGATTATAGAAACAAATTCACTC
This sequence comes from Pinus taeda, assembly GCA_000404065.3. Classification (NCBI taxonomy): domain Eukaryota; kingdom Viridiplantae; phylum Streptophyta; class Pinopsida; order Pinales; family Pinaceae; genus Pinus; species Pinus taeda. The sequence continues at coordinate 145,985 of APFE031655366.1, forward strand.
CAGACAGAAATAATCTTACCATGTTTCTTTATGTTAGCTTGGGTCCTACCTTCTAACCAAACCAAGGCAGTGCATCCAAGGCGTAGGCTTGCCAGCTGAATCTTTCTCTTATCTGAATCAATACTTTGCACTCTGCAATAAAAATCAATATGTATAATTTGATTGTCCAGCTTTTCTGCATTCAACTCTGCATCATATATTTGTAAATCAAATTTAACATCTAGTTTAATCGAGGATGTCTTCTTCTTATGTTTAGGGCTATTAGGAGGTGTGAGAAATCTTTCTTCTTTCCCTTTGCCTTTTGAGTGGTCATGGAGGAGAGACTCTTCTTCTCCTTTATCTTGTTTGGAGCCTGATGAATCTTCATCTTTATGTTTTCTAAAGTCCTTATACATTTCCTCTACCATGGACCTTATGGCCAGGAAACTATCTATAAATTGAGGGTCTGGCCCCACAAAACCTTTCTCTGACATTGTCTTCTAAGAATAGACTCTTCCAATTTCAAGACTAGTTTCAACGAACTCTCTTTTTCCTAATTTGAGCTTTGATCTAGTTAGCATTCAACAACTAAGACCAGCACAATCTTGTTTAACCTTAACAACCTAGATCTCTGATACCACTTGATCTAAAATCACTTATGAGTGATCTCAGTTAATTAATGTAGGTATTACAGACTCATGTGCTAGTGTGTGTGTCTATGTTATCTTAGGCAATAGATCGATAAGATTGCAAAATACATAGACACTAGAAAATAGTAAGAGAAACACAGTAATCAAATATAGAAACACAACAATTTAATAAGGAGTTCACCTAATCCTCCTAGGATATGTCTCCTAGTCCAACTTTCAGTGGTGGCCTTCTTTATTGTGTCTTTAAGCAGAGTTTTTACGATGAGGAGCTAAATTTGAGTCTCCTGTAACAGATGATGCTTAATAGGGTGGTACTTGGATTCCCCAAGCCACTAGAGTACACAGACTACCCCTTACCAAGTCTCGACCTCAACTGGTCTTAATGGGATGAGTTCAATTTGGTACTTAGTCCCCGACAGATATCCTCACAGGGATTGCTTGAACCTCTTAAGCCTTCTCAGTTTTGTTTGCTCGATGCTGCCTTAGCTCTATAGGTCAGTTCGACTTCTCTCTTCTCTACTTCTTTCTTCACTCTCTATTTTGTCTCCTCTGTCTCATTATCTCCTCTCTGCTCTCTATTTGTTCATGACTAAAAGCCAATCCGTCCCTTGACTGTTCACTTCCTCTTTCGGCTCTTCAGATTGCTTGCCTCTGTCTACTTGGAATTCCCTGCTTCTGTGTCATCACCACTATGTAATGTTTCACAGGGAGGTGGCCACTTGTCCCCTTGCGAACTGAGTGCCAACTCTTCTTGAATGGTCATTATTTCGATTATTCCATGAAATGATTCATCCGCCAGCTCAACGGTCAAATTGGACTTTGAACCTTTACGTGCCCTAACTTATTTCTCCCTCCAAATCTCATCTCCCATCGGGTGCAATCTCTACCATTTGATTTGGGGCGTCCAGATCCTACGGTCATCACTTTTATTACAAGGGTGACTTGTTCGACTGTTAACCTACGATGAGAGCGGTTTTCTCTCTCATCCACCGGACACGCATCATTCAACATATGGCATCGCTTGGTCTTCTAACAAACTCGCTTACTGTTAACACCGAGGTTGTTCCCTATGACTCCGAAGGGAATACGGCCGAGGTAACCACTAACCAATCTTTGGATTATAGATCCTAGCCTATCTATAATCAGAGAGGGCTCCCTCTTTAAGTTTCAGATATGCTTTGTGAGGTTTTTAGGCTAGTTAAGAGTTCAGTTTCCTGTTTAAGACTTTGGTTGGCGAAATTTTGTTATAAGAAGGGCATGAAAGTGCAGAAGATGCTAGTCCATTGGGCATATGGAGTTAGAAAAGTGAAATAGTTCTGGTGCCTGTGATGGAGAAAGTTTTGCTGCAAGGCTAGATGGCTATTGTTAATATAATTTCCGATTT
>APFE031655370.1:2269-9769 GCA_000404065.3 Pinus taeda
CATTGCAGGACATTCGGGCTTTCAGAAGATGTATGCTCACACCAGAAGATCATTTTTTTGGACAGGCATGAAAAAGGACATCCTTACCTTCGTAACCGAATGCGAGGTCTGTCAATGCCACAAAGGGGAAACAGTCAATACACCAGGCACATTACAACCATTGCCCATTCCGGCATCAATTTGGACGGAAGTTTCTATGGATTTCATTACAGGTCTTCCAAAGTCAGGGAACAAGTCAGTCATCATGGTGGTTGTGGATCGATTGTTGAAGTATGCTCATTTCTGCTCTCTTCCCCACCCGTCTACACCCACCTTGGTTGCTCAAACTTTCATGGATCAGATCTTCAAATTTCATGGCATGCCCATTTCTATTGTGTCCGACCGCGACCCGATCTTCACCAGCAATTTTTGGCAGGAACTCTTCAGAATACAACGCACTCAACTAAAACTCAGTACTTCCTACCATCCGCAAACAGATGGTCAAACTGAAGCAGTCAACAAATGTCTAGAAACTTACCTTAGGTGTTTTACTTCAGAAAAACAACACCTTTGGGTACAGTGGCTACCTCTGGCAGAATGGTGGTATAACACCAACTATCATGCCACCACCAAAATGACTCCATATGAAGCAGTATATGGTCAACTTCCGCCTTCACCTACTTCATATCTCAAGGGCTGCTCAAAAGTCCAAGCAGTGGATCAACTCCTACAACACCGCGCAACTATGCTCGCCCATCTTCGAGAGAATCTTCACCAAGCTCAGAATCGCATGAAGCAACAGGTAGACCAGCATCGCTCAGAGCGCCAATTTCAAGAAGGGGATCAGGTCTTTTTACGACTCCAACCATATAAGCAAACATCACTCAAAGATAAAGGATGTCAGAAACTCTCTCCCAAATTCTACGGACCATATCAAGTACTTCAACGCATTGGAGAAGTGGCCTATAAGCTGGCTTTGCCACCTACTGTGAAAATCCATCCAGTGGAGGTCCCATCTTGTGACTACTTCCAAATGTGGTCATATTTTTCAGATCTTAAACCAAAACATACAGATCTGATCTGCAAACTCGCCACCCTTGAAATCCTGCAAAAAGTAAAAAAAAATTCCACTTTTGTGCCCAAGAAAGTGCTTCGATACCTAGGGGGGGTAATATGGGGTACCGAGGGAGGTACCCAAGGTAATAATGTAATAATGGGATGGCCCATAGTAATAAATAAGGTGGTTAACCCATGTCATGTAAGCGACCACAAGTAGTTAATAATAATGTAATGGGCCCATGGTATTAGTTGATAGTATGAGTAAACCATGGTAATGATGCATGGTATTGTATGTATGAGGCCTATATAGAGGCTAGAGACTCCACACTGAGAGGACATGGAAGAAAGTATTCTTGTTGAATGGGTTGTGGAGTGTTCTCCTTTCCTTAAGGACGTGAATTATATTGGTGTGGCCCTACCATTAGGGTTTGATCAATAAAATCATTTCATCTATTTCTGGGGTTATTTGGCATTGTCTTATAATTTTCATAATAGATCTATAAATTCTTGGGGTTTGTAGATCTACAAAGTGGTATCAGAGCTATTAAGTGGTATCAGAGGCAGAAAAGGGTTTCGATTATAATAAAGAAGGCATTTTCTATCTATTCTGATCTTGTATTTATGGGGTTATTTCTGTTATCATATATTTTCGGTTTAAATCTACAACAAGTGGTATCAGAGCTAAAACAAGTATGGGTATCAGAGCACTTTTTGGGCACAAAAGTGGAATTTTTTTTTTTTTTTTTTTTTACTTTTTGCAGGATTTCAAGGGCAGCGAGTTTGCAGATCAGATCTGTACATTTTGGTTCAAGATCTGAAAACTCATATTGCAGATCTGTATTCCTTGTGAAAAAATAGCCGATTTCAAAAAAAAAAATCGGTCGAATCGAAGTCCGGATGAAGGAGATATCGCTGATCTAAAAATCAGTGGGGTTGCAGCTAATTTTTCAGGGTAGCGCGTTTGCGGCGCAGATCTAGACGTCCTGGTGCAAGATATGCAAGATCTAATTGCAGATCTGGAATCTTGGTGAAAAAACACCCAATTTCAAAAAAAAAAATCAGGCGAATCGGAGTCCGGATGAGGGAGATATCGCTGATTTAAAATTAGCACTTTTTTCAGAAATTTTGGGTGACGGCGGGAGAATAGCAGCGCAGATATGGAATTCTAGTGCCTGGATCAGGATTTCTATCACATGGGCAGATGCAGAATGGTTGTTACATTTCCAAAAACAGGTTATAATAAAGATTCTGAGCAATATTGACGAAACTGTGACATTCTTAAATTTTCGCCAAGTAAGTGGATTCACTCCTTATTTATATATACCTAGGGGGTAATATGGGGTACCGAGGGAGGTACCCAAGGTAATAATGTAATAATGGGATGGGCCATAGTAATAAATAAGGTGGTTAACCCATGTCATGCAAGGGACCACAAGTAGTTAATAATAATGTAAGGGGCCCATGGTATTAGTTGATGGTATGAGGAAACCATGGTAATGATGCATGGTATTGTATGTATGAGGCCTATATAGAGGCTAGAGACCCCACATGGAGGATATGAAGAGAAGTAGTCTTGTATGAACAAGCATATGGCTTGTGGAGTATTCTCCTTCCATAAGGAGTGAATATATGGTGTTGCCCTATCTTAAGGGTTTGATCAATAAAGAATCATTTCTATCTATTTTGATCTATCTTATTTCTTGGGTTTATTTCTATTATCTAATATTCTTGGGTTAGATCCACAACAAGTGGTATCAGAGCTACAACAAGTGGTATCAGAGCTATATTTCTGGGTTAGATCCACAACAAGTGGTATCAGAGCTACAACAGTCTCTACAAATCAGACAAGCTCTAAAGAATTGCTACATTAACCTCTGCTTATTTTTTCTGAGCCCTTGCAAGTCTTTCCTAAGCCTCAACCAACCTATCATTGTCTACCTTGCAACTTGTGATTTATGCCCTCAAACCCCTCAATGTATTTGTTATACCAGGAGAATACTCATCCCCTTGCTGCCCAACTAATATGTAGGGAGAGTCATGTGGACTGTAGTCTACCGTTTTGTTCCTCAACACTGATTCTCTTCTTCTTGCGAGTACGCCATGTCAAATAAACCAAATAGATACCAAATCAAAACCATACCTCACTAACGTTTAGGGAGGCTTATCTCATCTGCAAAATAAGTCCACATTAGCATGATACATATATAATCATAATCATATCAAGGTAACAACATAATGCATGACCATACCAATTGTATACCATGACCCCATGCATGAAAACCATAACCTTGACAACATCATATTTTAGCCAAAGAGAGCACAACTTGGCTACGATACCACCCTATAACACGCCTCCTCCCACATTTACCCACTTTCACCGATTTTCCCTGGGTGAAAATGAGCTTAGGGTCACTATGATAAGACTCAACCTCCTATATGACCTTAAGGAAATGGAGTTGAAAACTTAAGACCTTACTGACTTCCCTCAGGTGTTACAAGACCTTTAGGAGCTACCCAAACCCTCCAGGTGTCCAACCTCTGAGTTGACTCTCTTTTTCACTGACCTATGCTCTTAGTCTCTCCCTTGATAAGGCCTCCAAGCGACTGTAAGCCTCCAGTCACTCCCACAGGCCCACTTCCCAGAGACTATGGACTTTTCTAGACATTTCTATGCCAGGGACCCCGAATTTTGAGCCACTTTTTTAGGGTTAGGACTCAGGCCTCTACCGGTAACTCAATGAAACTTCCAAAAATGATGAACAACATAAAAATAAAGCTTCTAAACCAAGAACTTGAACAAGGACTTGACCTGACCCCTCCCAACTAGGACAAGCATTTCGTCTAACACATGGTAAACATGTAACCTACATGTCATGAATTCATATCTGAACATTATGATATGAAACTTATCTAAGGTTTAACAAGAAGGACCAATGCATTCTCACAATATCTGCCATAATGCCAATTAGGTCATACATTCATTAATTGGACAATCATTACTTAAAATGTGATAAGCGCCATACTTAAATTTGTCATATAACCATGCTTATAACTAACATATAACTAGGTAGATAACAATGATAGAACAACCATTAAAGCCACATAATAACAAGTATAATTACTCATCAAGGACAAGAGAAACTTAGCTCTTATTAATCATATGCAAAATCCAACCAAGTCAGGAACTTTCACCTACTGCTCGACCATAGATTGCGATGAGAAAAATATTTCTTTCAGCTAATCACCCCCGTTCCATATTCCAAGCATAAATGTGGGATATCATAGGATAAACTAATCCATAAACAACCAAGGGAATCTAGAGTTTAAACCACCTCCACCCTCACCATACCATGATCTCACCTAAACCAGTCTCAAGATCACAAAACCAAACCGACCTTGGATGCCTCAGAATTCCTTCACCATCCCTTAAGGAATTTTCATGAATGGCACAATTGAAGCAAAATTCTATATAGAGCAACCCTTGGGATTTGAAGTCAAATATAGAGAGACTTATGTTTACAGGTTGAATAAGGAATTATATGGCCTTCAGCAAGAACCAAGGGCATGGTATGCAAGGATGGATTCATACCTACAAATATTATGCTTCACAAAAAAGTTATGTTGATTTGAATATCTATATCAAGGTTGTAAGAATGAGCTTGTAATCATTCTTTTATATGTGGATGATCTTCTCTTGACAGGTGTACAAGATCAAATCCAAGAATGCAAGAAGCAACTAGCAACACTATTTTATATGAAGGACCTTAGGTTGATGCCCTGCTATTTGGGGCTGGAATTTTGGCAGGGACCTGATTAGATTTATTTAGGTCAAGGAAAGTATGTGATCGAGGTGTTAAAGAGGTTTGACATGATGGATTACCAACCTATGACAACCCCCATGATCACAAACTTTAAGAGGCTAAGGACTTCTGAATTGATCCCAGTGGATCCAACCATGTATAGACAATTGATTGGCTCACTAATGTACTTGGTGAATACTCAACCAAACATAAGTTTTGCAATAAATGTTCTCAATCAGTTCCAAGTTGAGCCAAAGCATGATCATTGGATAGAAGCCAAACACATTTTAAGATATCTGCAAGGAACAATCCACTACTTCCTCAAATAAGATAAGAGGAATGATGTCCACTTGATTGGATATACAAATTCTGACTGGGGAGGTAGTGAGGAGGATGGAAGAAGCACTACAGGAGGATGTTTTAGTTTGGGATCCTCCATGGTCTCATGGATGAGGCAAAAGTAAGAATCGATTTCTTTGAGTAGTGATGAGGTTGAATACATTGTAGCCTGTGAAGTAAGTAGAGAAGTTGTCTAGTTGAGGAAGATATTGTCTAGCCTGTTTGAAGGACCAATGGACCCTACAATGATACATTGTGATAACACCAACTATATAAGATTGTCTGAAGACCTGGTGTTTCATGTAAATACAAATCATATAAACAACAATTATCACTACATTCAGAATCTAGTACAAGATGGTGTATTGCAACTATAGTATATCTCCATGATGAACATGTAGCTGACATATTGACAAAATCTCTTCCTAATAAGAAGATTGTGTATTTAAGAGAAAAGCTTGGTATGGTTGATATATCCTCCCTAGTTAAGAGGGAGAGATATGCACATCATTCTTGTCTTCACTTGGGAAGAAATAATGGAGGATTGGGTAATCATATGGCATTCAATACTCTTTGAGGATGAGGTACGACATCCAAGATAAGAGTAGTCGAGGACCAATATTATTTAAGGACTGGCTATCTAATATTAGAATAGTCCTGGAAGAACATAATCTGTGAACACCTGGGTGGAGTATGTGCCTTGAGAGACCATGATGATGGTGTCTATAAATCATTGGTCTTGCCATCATTATGCTATAATCTTGTGAAGAGATAGAGTTTTTAGTCAATGACTTGCATTGTGGCAATGTTTTTTGTTATGACGCTAACCAGATGGGTTACCAATCTGACTCTTCTTATCATATCTCTTCAGATTGAGAAAGTCCATGTACCATTTATGAATACATCATTAGTTAAGAGGGATTGTTAAAAAATGTGTAACTAGGTTTGGTCTTCCTAAATATGAAATGTACTTTTGATTCTTGTATTTTGTAACATGAAAGCAAAAAAAAATATTTTTATTTTTGGAGCATGGGTTTCATGCTCAAGGTATTTTGTTTTATAGGTCAAGCACCCATTAAGTGCTTCTAGGGTTTGTCCTAGGTCAAGAAGTCAAAAGAGTCATTGTCATAAGTTGAAGACCCCTTCGGGCACATTGTAACTTGTAAAAAGATTTTTTTTTTTTTTGTATTTAAAAGTGTCAAAATACCCTTCAAGACCAAGTCAACCTGGTAGCTAAGAAGTTGACCTATTTTGAGGAGCCACGTCCACCTTAAGAATCCTATATAAAGGAGAGAACTTGACCTCCTTGGGACACATTCACTTCTCACTCATACAAGCAAAGGAGAAGCACGAGAAGGCTAGAGAAGAAGAAGGAGGACAAAGAAAATAAGTTTTTGGGCTAATTCTTTCTCACACGTGTGAAGAATGAAGGCTAGGGTTTGTTGCTTCAAGGTCGAAATTATATATCTGCTAGAAGAGGATAAAATTTGTTGGAAGAAGAACCTAATAAGTCACCTACTAGCCCTAAACAAGGAAGCAAGTCAAGCGAAGTTGTTGGGAAGCTAGTAAAAACTGCAGGGGGCAAAAATTTTAGGCTCGCAGTAGAGGTCGAAATTCTGAAGTTGGGGATCAAAGATGTGTTGTTGGAAGAAATTTGACTGGGTTTGACTTGGAAAAAGCAAGCATATCATCCAGAGAGGTCGGACTTAGTCTTGGAAAGGTATTGGTCTTGGTCTAGAGGTCTTGGAATTTGTCAATTGAAGAATCTATAAGAAGAGAAGATATTTATGAGTTTTCCTCTCAAGTGGAGAGGTTTTGACCCTAGCTTGCAGCCTATATCCTATCTTCTTGTGTACTATTGTTCTTCTTGTTTTGGTAGTTGTTTGATTATAAGAACGAACATAATAATAAGAGAAGAAGCTAATAAGTAAGAAAAAGTAAAAAGATATCACAAGCAATAATCATACATAGAGAAATCATCCTAACTACTACCCTATAGATTTCTCAACACCAAGGAGGGGAAGAATAAGTGTAAATGGTGGAAGTATAATAAGATGATATCTACTTTAAATTAGTTCAAGGATCCCAACAACCATTATAACCATTACAACATTGATGGTCACTTTAAGGAAAAGTGCTAGAAACTACATCTAGAAATCAATCCAAATAACCATAGAAGGATGCAAAGAAAACGAATATTCTAGCCATATATTCAAGCAATTAGGTCGAAAGAAACTTTGATGTGGACAAGAATATTTTTTGCACATTAGTGTATAAGGAGGTGAACTTGAGTAGCCTTCATCACAATAAAGAGAAGGAGATG
>APFE031655370.1:12269-24573 GCA_000404065.3 Pinus taeda
TTGCACCACTGCATGTCATAACAATGAACGACAAGAGGGTCATAAACTTGTAGGAAGACGATCGTGAGCAAGCGATTTTCAGCGGGAGTCTCTGGTTCGAATTGAGACCTGCAAGATTCCCTTATGGACGCTGCAGAGGGGGCGCACCCCCCTCCCCTTCTAGACTCCTTCGTCAATTCCACATTTCTTCTCTGGTGGCCTCCCTCCATAAGCATGTGCGACCTTCTATCGTTGAAACCAAGTTTGTCAAGTGGAACGATGAGGTTAAAAATGTTTCCCTATCGGATGGAGCGTGTCGAAGCTCTCTTCTTTATGCCAAAAGAGACTTAATTGGGAAATTCACGGGTATGTGGCCCTCTCCTAGATTGATGGATGTCAGGATAAAGAAAACCTGGAATCCCATGATGAAGAGTGAGATTACTCTTTCTACAGTTGGCAATGGGTTTTTATCTTCTTATTTGAAAATGAGGATAAAGAGGTAGTACTTTGAAATGGGCCATATTTATTTGGCTCCATAGGGATGTATTTGAATAAATGGTCCCTCGAATTTAACCCATATGAGGAAATCCCTACTGCGATTCTAGTTTGGGTCAAGCTTCCGCGCCTTCGAATCTATTGCTAGAGTGATTATTTTCTTCGGGCTATTGGTAATGGAGTTGGGAAATACTTGTATAAGTCTAAAACCAAAGGCTCCAAATTTGCATGTGCCAAAATTTGTGTAGAAGTAGATTTAGATAAGGGTTTGTCGACTGAAATTAACCTAAATATGGGAGAATGGAAGCACAGACAAGTCTTGGACTATGAACAAATCCCATTTAAATGCAGATGTTGTCATGATTATGGCCACTTTTCTAGAGACTGTGTCAAAGTTGGGAAAGATAAAAGTATGGATTCTCCAGTTGTTCAGGAGGAGCAATGGCAAAAACCAAAAAGAGCTCCGAAAGGAAAAGGACCGTTGTCAAAGCCTCAAGGCCTTGTGGCCAACAACACTGCTCCATCCTCCTAGAACCCATTCAAAGTGCTAAGTGACAAGGAATTGGAAATGGAGGCTCCCCCTCAAAGGATAAGTGTGGAGGAGGCTCTGGTAATTAAAGAAGGAGACATAGTAGCAGAAAGTAGCGCGAAGGATGGCAGAGGTGAAGTCACCCTACCGAAGTTTATTCCTGTCCTTAATGTGCCCCCTAGCAGCCTGTTCAAAGATACAAAATGAGTTATCACTCGGAAAATGTCACAGAACTTATCCTGGGTTGATGAATGTAGTAGTCACGAAACCGACCCCTCGAAGAAAATAGGGAGGCTTAAACAAGAGAAAGAGAATCAGAACTAAACAAAAAACTCAGGAATCAACCAGTTATCTCAGATATTTTGAAAGGGAAAAAGGTTAACAAAGAATGAAATGATGGTGGTCTCTCCCCCTCCATTCATAAGTAATGAAAGTAATATCCTGGAACAAAAGGGGGCTAGGAAACCCTGCTAAAATCACAGTAGTTAGAGACATAATCAAACAAGAATCTCCAATGGTATTGTTCCTTCAAGAAACAAAGTTAGAAGATGCGAAGGATCTAAAAGCAGTTGGAAATTTTTGGAGAGAAAGCTCAAGGTCCACTGAGTCTTCAAGGGGAGCTTCTGGAGGGCTTGGCATATTTTGGTTAAACGAGAACTTTACTCTGGTTGAAGCAATTAAGACAAAGTCTTGGATTATAGCTCACTTGGAGGAAAAGGAATAAGGGGAAAGAATTCACTTCATAAATATTTATGGCCCAGTTCTATATAGTGATAAGGTCGAATTATGGGACTCATTAGAAGTTCTAAAGGAAAGGAACTACCACATTAACAATATAATGGGAGTGGACTTTAACATAGTCCTAAATATGACAGATAAAAGAGGAGGGTCTTCGAATAGGGACCCATTCAGAGATAGAATGGAGGAAACAATGGAACGATGGGATTTGATTGATATCAAGCCTAAGAATGGGAAATACACTTGGTCTAGTAGACGCTTTGGGCCCACCATATCGTTGCTCACCTGGATCAGTTTATGTTGCATAGCAACTAGCTTCTCAATGGCCTGGATTGTTCTTCGTCTATTGAATCACAAAGAGATTCATATCATCACCCTATCATGACCTCAAAGGAGAAGACCAAAAACCTTGGACCATTGTCCTTCAAATTCCATGTAGATTGGTGTCAATTCAAAGAGGTTGGGAATCTGGTAAGGCAAGCTTGTATCTGCCATGTGTAGGGCTCCCCCAGCTATGTTTGGGAAACTAAGCTAAAAAATGTCAAAAAAGAGTTGAGAAAGTGGCTTAAAAAGAATTACCAACCCCCAGGGAAAGAAACAAGAGACAAATTCCATGAAATAGAAGAGCACTATAATATGATGGAAAAAAATCTAGATTGAAGAAAAATACATCTCCTCTCAGGTACTCAATCTTAGCAGATAAGAGGAAAATTTGTGGAGGCTTAAATCTCGTAATCTTTGGTTGAAATTTGGGGACTCTAATACTTCCTTCTTCCACAAACAAACTATGGATCGAGAGAAAATGAAAAAAAATAGGGAGATAAAGGTCGAGGGAGGCCAAATAGTTAGCTCCTCTACATAAATCAAAATGGAGGCTCATAACTTATTTAAATATATTCTCAATAAAGATAGTATTCCTTTAGGTAGTGCCTCTGAATTTCTTCAGGAGATGCCTCATGTTATCTCCCCTCCAACCAATCTTATTCCTTCTGGTGAAATTTTAGAAGAAGAAGTTTGAAGTGTGATTTGGACTTTGGAACCTGAGAAGGCTCCAGGCCCGGATGGATTCTCTATCAGTTTTTACTGATTTTTCTGGAGCACCATAAAAAACAATTAAAATGTTGAACTATAGAAGAGTCAAAAAGAAGTTGAGGGGAATCACTAATTCATCCTTTCTTGCCTTGATTCCAAAAGAAGCCAATCCCTCCTCTTTCTCTAGATTCCAACCTATGTCGTTGTGCAATTCTTCTTATAAAATCTTGACAAAAATCATTGCCAATATAATTAAACCTTTGCTTCCTTCCATTATATCAGAGAATCAAGGAGGCTTCATCCAACATCGGAACATCCTTGAAAACATCATTATGGTGTAGAAAGCAATGCATTCTAGCAAAGAAGCGGGAGATTTTGGAATGATTATCAAACTGGGCATGGAAAATGCGTTTGACCGGGTAAACCTGTCCTTTATTTTTCTTGTCATGGAAAAGTTAGGCTTTAGTAATGATTTCATTTTATGGATTAATGTGTGTATTGGTTCACCTTGGATAGCCCCATTAATTAATGGTCACTTAACGCCCTTCTTAGCTGCCTCTAGACGCCTTTGTCAAGGTCATCCTCTTTTGCCTCTTCTCTATATAATCATGGCAGAAGCTTTGAGCCGTGTGCTTGAAGTTGAGAGGATGGTAGGTTCTCTCCCAAGTCTTAGTATTGCAAGGAATGTTAAGGAAATTAATCATTCTAAGTTTGTTGACGATGCACTTCTGATTGGTGGAGCCTCCCTGGTGATTGCATCTAGATTCAAAAAAATCTTAGATTGGTATATTGTTCTTTCTAGGGGACTGATCAATACTCTAAAATTCCAATTGATTGGTTGGAATTGTAGAGTGGAAACGATGAAGGCTATTAGCCATCTGTTGGGCTTCCCTATGGATTCTCATCAAACCTCCTTACCTATCTTTGGATTCCCATTTCCCTAAAGTAGGCATCCAAGGAAGATTAGGAGAATGTTCTACAAAAAATAAGGAAAATGGTGCACTCTTAGGGCGTTAGATGGCTCAATTTGGTCAAGAGAGTTACCCTCATCAAATCTATTCTCTCCTCCCTTCCAGTGTATCTAGGTGTTGGTCTCTTAGCACCAAATTTCATTAAGCAACAAATAAGCAGGCTCATTCGAAAATTCGTATGGCAAGGAGGCAAGGGCAACGATCACAAATTCCATCCTGTCAACTAGAACTTCGTAAAGAAACCTAAGAACGTGGGTGGATTAGAAATTAAGGATCCTAAACTAATGAACCTAACTCTGGGGGCTAAACTAGTTTGGAGGCCCCTCTTGGATTCCAACAAGTGGTGGAAAAAGGCCTTTATAACGAAATATTTCCACAAAAACCATCTCACCAAACCAGAAGGAGAATTATGGGAAGGTAAAGGATAAAAAAATTGGAGATTGTGCAAAGCCTCGTCATCTCTCATTTTGAATCACCTTGGCTGGAAACTTGGGAATGGGAAACACATCCTTCTCAGGTCTAATTGTTTGACGAGCCTCGATCTGACTCCTTCAGGTTGGTTGGTGACGCATGGGTTCTCTTACCTAGTGGATATTTCCTGTTTGGATGAACATTGTCTATGGTGTGGGTGGTTGGCTCTAGACTTGCCCAATCACCTCCTCATGCATTGGCCTCTTTTGATTGAGAATCTATTATGGTTTTTTTCGATCATCACAAGCAAACTAGACAGCCATGCCTGGATGGGAGGTAAATACAAGAAATATTTTGTTAAAGATGGCTATTATCTCTTAATCAAGAACCCCTCCTCCTCCCTCCTATCTAAATTATGGGGAAAATTTTGGAATGGTGATGGGCACCCTAAGATCAATATATTTTGTTGGGAATTGGTTCATGAGAAAATCCTTACGATAGATAATTTAAAGAAAAGAAAAATTAGCAGCCCCTCCCGATGTGTGCTATGTGGTAACACGAAGGACACTATCAAGCATTTATTTGTCACTGTCCCTTTACCGTGGATACATATAACTATGCTTTAGTTCCCTTGGCTTCTGCCCCCCAATTAGCTTAGGACTATGGTGAGATGTTCATTTAATGGAAACAAAAATTTCTCTGTTCCCCAATCTCTCTATTAAGGCAATGTTGGATGGAAATTCGCAAATACCTGTGTTGGTCATTATGGCTTTGTCATAACCAAGCTATTTTGTAGAATAAGCATCAAAGGAATGATGCTTCTCTTTGAGGTTATATCTCCCAAGGGTTTCGATGTTTCGGATACGAAGGACTTACCTAACTCCGAAAAAGAGTGGCTCAGAATCTTTGCTTTTAATTAAAGGCCCCACTATCAAAGCCTTATGTTGTCTCGTCCTTGTATATCAAATTAAAAGGGGAAGAATTTGATGAATGGAAAAGGAAAATTGGGAAGATCCAATTGTATTTTGATGGAGCTTCGAAAGGCAACCCCGAGGAGGCTGGAGCGGGAGGGGTAAGAGTTAACCTCGAAGAAAAAACAAAAATAAAGTTTGAATGGGGATTAGGCACCACAACGAATAACCAAGCTAAAGCCCTCTCTCTTTGGCAGGGTCTGAATACAAGTGTGACTAACGCTATCAAAAACTTGATTATAGTTGGTGACTCAACAATTACACTCGATATAAAATAAGCATGCAGTTTAGATTTAAAGCCACTAGATTGGTACTATCTTTAGGGTAACCTAAATCCCTTTTAATATATGGTGATTCATTCTTTGTCACTCTCGGATCGAAGGATTCAAATAAATGAGTCAAGACTAAAAGAATAAACGTAGCAGTGATAAATTAAAGGGAAGTATGATGATGAAGCGATTCAAGTATTTTTGAATAATCATCATAGAGTTTTTCTACACCAACTCTATGATGATTATTCAAAAATGTTTGAAGCTCTAAGAGAACGAGAAGCTCCTCGAAGATGAAACATCCTCAACCATGATCAAGATTATTTATTTATTAAAAAAATTCAAAAATGTGGATATGTACCATGTGTTGTGAGCCAACAACCAGTTGGTGAATGGACAAGCCAAAGTCGGGGTGGCACTAGAGCAAGGTGTATTAAGTATCAACCAAGTTGTTAAGATATGTCACATTCCCTTAATTGAATTAACTGATTCATGCTAGCAATGTACTATTGGGGCACAGGTCTTCAGAATATCAAGTTGGTAGTTAATAAGGTTATTTCCCCGATGGCTCCTTGCAGTGCGTTGTGAGCTGGGGTGGTTGGTAAGGAGTTATGGCATAGGTGTGCCAACATTAGTTTGAATTTCATGTGCGAGGACATGTGGGCATCAAGGTCTTGGTTATTTACCGGGAGTTGCAATATAGTTACAATCGTAGGGGAGGCTGGTACTGTCGCAATTCGTTCCTAGTTAATTTTGGTGGTGGAGGAAATGGAGGGTAGCTACTTTGACATTATTCTGAATCACTTAGCATTTATGAAGGACAATACGGGGAACATTGTCAGGTTTAACCAAGCCATTATATATTGTAGTTGGTTGCGAATAGTAAGCCAAAGGATTGTGATAATTCATAGCATAATTGTCATGAAGATGACCTCTACAAGCAATGGCAGTGGTGGCGGAACAGGTTCGGGATGCTCCGGGAACATCGAGGGTCTGGTTAACAGTTTGTGTAAGTAGGTGGTTAAGGAAATAGTGAAGAAGATAAATGAAAACAAGGCGGTGCTTTATGCCCAGTTATCGGGACTTGGCAAAGTTAAGGAGCTTTTACAAAAGACTATGGAGAGTTTGTGCATTAATGTGTCGAGTGTGCAACAAAAGGTGGAAAACATTACAATTAAAGTGGAAATTGCAATGGTCGGGGTGCTAAAGGAAGTCTTCGGATTCGGGGAAGGTATGGTTCCCAACATTGTTGGTGCTGCAGATGTTGATAATGATCGGGACCTGGAAAATGGAGCAGATGGTGCTAAAGAATTGATAACGACAGCATATGAACCTTCGGGAGAAGAAACTGACCTTGGTAGCAGCGGATAGTTGTTCGTTTTAATGTTATATTTATGATATGTCGAATTATAGAATACTATGGATTTTTTGGAGAGTTTATAATATTAGCTATGTACAAAGCTTATATGTAAATAAAGTTGGTAGCAAGAAGGTCCTTATTTGGTTTAAAACAATGAATATTTCAGAGAGCATGCTCTTTAAGATTCTACGAGAACTGGACCTTTTCCAATTTTTTATAATAAAAATGCTATCCATTTCTTTAAAAAAGAAAATGAACGACAAGAGTCTCTAGTGGGGGGAGAATAAATAGAAGGCATTTGATGAGATTAAAATAAAAAATTGTCAAGTACAATTTCTTGCCCTACCAAACTTGTAGAAGTCTTTCAAAATATAAATAGATACAAGTGGGTATGTCATGGAAATGGTTTTAATGCAAGAAGGAAGACATGCATGTTATCTAATCCAAGTGGATATTGGTGGCCACCAACCTATACCATCGGGACCTCCAGTCAATTTCATTTGTTTCTTTGTTTATTTCATCACTTACTATTTTTAGCAGTTTTTCGGGTCCTAAACTTTAGTAGCAGGTTTGACCCCCTAAATGGTGTTTTTTTAGGTCCACTATTAGTAGGTACTTGTGCCAAAATCTGTAGTACTCAGAGAGACCTTTCCAACAAGGTATTGTACGTGCCAAATGGAGATAATATGACCAAGTTATGATCCCGGGAATTTGGTTTCCCAACTAACCTTAACGGGTCCCACAAACTCTTGGAGTTACATCTCCTGGGGTTAGCGTTTTGGTTGTTTAGGGTTTTTTCATGTTTTCCAATAATAAATGGGCCCTTGAGCCTCATTGTAACACAGTTCGGAGGCATGTATCCACCACATCTCTTCTCAGAGATAGGCTACCATTGCACGAGCTAATCTTATTTCCATTATGTTTGTAAGCATATTTCATTATTTGATATTAATGAAATGAAGTCTTATTTATGTTGCATCTTTGTATTTATGGTTACATTTGTAATTTGTTTCTTTCATGTTTAAATTCAGAGCAGTCTTCTCTTTCTCTATTTTTCTTTGCATATCCCCAATGAGGTAGGGATATAAGGAGTTAGGGCTTTAACTAGTCGAACCTATGCAAGACCAACCTCGCAAATCCCGATGGCCTCCCATGGTGGAAGAAAAGAAAGATGAGGGGGCAAGAGATCTTATCAAAATCTTGCTCGAAGAAGCCCTCGAGCGACAAAGGAACACGATGATGGACAACTTCGCCCAAATCCTTCAGTGGCTACCCAGGGGCAACACATCTACTTCTAGTAGATACTCTGGAAGCGCCACACCCTTTAAGGTACAAGTTAACTTTGGCATTCCCATATTTGAGGGTCAGATAGATGCAGATGTCATAGATAAATGGTTAAATATGCTAGAAGGATATTTTTTGTTTATGATTTTTTCAGCTGGGAAAATACTACTTTTGCTCTTCTCAAAGCCACCCCCCATGTCAAGGACTATTGGGAAACCTACTATGGGCAGAAGGATGAATGTACATCCTCACTATTTTTGGCTGCACCCCCATGGGATTCATTCTGGGAAGCCATCAAGGAGTAGTACTACCCTGTCAAGAGCTATGAGGATAAATACATAAAGTGGACCACGCTGCAACAGGGAAGGGACCAAGATGTGTCGAAGTTTACCAATGTTTTTCATACCCTTCGCACGAAGTTGGGTATCAAGGATTCTGAGAAATATTTGGTACTCAAGTACCATGACTTCCTACATGAGTACAACCAGGATGAGATAGAGTTCCTTAATATCTCCTCACTCGGCACAACGTACCGATATGCTGTCAAGATTAAGTAGAAGCTTAAACAGAAAAAGCGAGACTTTGGATCTGTGAATCTGAAGCAAGGGAAAGGCACCCCCAAATCACAGATTAAAGGGAAAAGCTAAGGTGGGGAGACCCAGGATAACCTGTCGAAGTCGTAAGCAAAGAACAACACCGTGAAGACAAAGAAGGACACGAGAAAGTGGTGTGAGTTCCATAAGAGCTCCACTCACAATGCAAGTGAGTGTCGGGCCAAGTACTCACTGGTGACCGAGATGAAGGCTTCTAAGTCCGACGCATGTTCCGACTCTGAGTCAGAACCTGACAAGGGGAATGACAAAGGGAAGCAGATCATTGACGTGGAGCCCAGTTTCATTGTGGCCACCACCAAGATCCAGAAGATTGAGCATGAAGATCTAGAAGAGGGGGAGCGCCTATTCCACTCACAGATGTTGGTGAAGGGTTCTCTGCTGCAGTTCATTGTCAACAGTGGGAGCCAAAAGGACCTCATTTCAGCAGAGGTTGTGAAGCGGTTTAGCCTATCGACTACAACACATCTGCAACTATACACCATCGGGTGGCTTCACCAAGGACGAGATCTCCACGTTAGCCAGCAGTGTTGCCTTCCCTACAACATCAAGCCCTTTACAAATGAGGTACTGTGTGATGTTGCTCCTCTTGAAGTTTGTGATGTATTATTATGACAACCATACTTATGGAAGTGGCATGTTGTATATGAGTCTAGACCTTGCTTTGTTATTATTTCTTTGGGTACTAAGTGTTGAGCGATAAAAAGGTGTCTTTTAACCCCTATTTACCCTACATTAATTATCAATCCATGTATGATTTTTTATCTCAAGAGTGTAGTCAGTCTGATGCGGTCACTTGTTCAAGAGTAATGCTTGCAGTATAGTGCTTATGGAAGTAAATGAATGTTGGAAGCAAAATATAATTGTAATAGCAAGAAACTTAAATGCTTTGTAACTAAATCATTCACTCAAGGAACTACAACAATCATCAGTCAAGGATGCATTAATGACAACTCTTTCCCCTGTAAACTGATGTAAATGAAAATCAACCAAAGACAAGATCTCCAATGTGAGAACTAGACAACAGTAGTCAATGTTCGTTACAGTTGTAGATCTTTCTATTCATACCAAAGCAAATACTGGTAATAACAATTCGATTAACAGAAAAGGAACAACAACTAATTCTATTGAAAAGGTCAAAAAACAAAGTTTAATCTATAGAAGTGAATTAAGTAGCAATATTAACTGAAAGGAATTGAACAATAACTTTAACTAATAAAGGAATTGAATAGCAATCTAAGAAAGGAACAGCAAACCAAAATAGATCTACAGAAATTGAACAGCAAACTTAATTAAGTGTAAACACACAGCGACTATAGAATCAATAATCTTATTCTAGCATAATGGACATTAACCACAGTTATAAAGGAACAACAATTGCAGTTATAATGGAACAGTAATTAAATGAACAACAATTGCAATTGTAAGTGAACCGTAGTTAAATGAACAACAATCGCAACTGTAAATGAACAACAATATCAATCTGTAAATGAACAGCAGAATCCGAGTTAGACAGTGCAATATTATTTCAGAATGAACAACTTGACATTTGCAGTTGGAAATAATAATCTTGCTATTCAATTACGATTTCGATATAACAGAGCAATTTAGTGAAATGTTCAGAAACAAAAGATTACTAAGTAAAGCGAACTAAAGAGATGCAAAGGAAATCAAACCACACACGATTGTAATTGTAAAATAATGATACAAGAAGCAAGTGATCCACTAGGGCCGAGCCCTTAGCCACCAGGGAAGCATCACTGCGTTTACTCTAGGATCAGATAATGGAACAACAACTGAGTTATATATTAATCATAAATGACAGAGTTACAGCGATCGCTCTTTAAAGAGAGTTGATGATCAAAGTTAAGATTACAACAATAAGTTCTACAAATCAACAAGAATATCTGCCCCTTGGGCTAGCAGCGCTGTCCCTTTTTATAATGGCCAGGCGAAAGTATCAAAAATACAGATAAGTCTTGAAGCAGCGATCCCTCAAGATCAAAGGATCCTGAGGGATTTGCCATATCTTTGATCTTCAGTTATCGTTTTGTCCTCTTGCGCTGACGCCACGTTTCCTCTTCCTTTTCCTGGACCATGCGCTCTGATCTTGATTTCCTCGTTTGGATATGGCTTCCTGTCAAAGGGACAACAATTGCTTCTGCTTTGTCTTTTCCTCCGGAATAGTGATTTTCCATTTTCTTCACTCTCTGTGTAGAAAAAGACAATAATTAGTCATTTTGCATCAATCACAAATCTCCTTAATTCTATCATAATTCCTTAACATATTACCATCTTAGAATGTAAAGAAGTTATGATTTAAAGGAAAAGATAAAGAAATAAATGGTAAATACATACTTCTTCCAATGCTCAACACTAAGTTATACATGATATTGGAGGTTGCCTCACCTACCACCATCTCTTTGATCTATGTTAAGAAATGCAATAAGGTCATCTCCTAGACTGGGAATATTGTTGTATTTCTGATTCGCTCTCAAAGTAAGGGGAAGGTCATAGCCACATCTATGGCCCCTAGGAAGGGTTCCTCCAAGCAGCAAAATCAAGTGGATATAGTTGTGGAAGAATACACTGACATCTTCTCCTCACCCACAGGGGTACCCTTTCATTATCAAGTCAAGCATTCAATCAATCTAACTCCGGGAGCACCTCTACCCAACGGGCTGATATATCGTCACTCCATTCTAGGAAATGAAGAGATCAAGCATAAAATCCAGGAATTGCTGCAAAAAGGGCACATCCGACCAAGTTACTCACCTTGTGGGAGCCTGATTGTACTTATACATAAGAAGGATGGGACTTAGAGGCTCTATATTGATTATCGGACACTAAACAAAATCACTGTCAGGAATAGGTATGCAATCCCACGGATTGATGGCCTTCTGGACCAACTTAAGGGGGCCAAGTATTTTAGCAAGATCGATCTGAAGTCTGGTTATCACTAGGTTCCAATAGATCCCATAGATGTATAGAAGACCACCTTTAAATCCAAGGAAGGCCTTTTTGAATGGTTGGTTATGCCCTTTGGGTTGACAAATGCCCCTGCTAATTTTATGAGGCTAAAGTGACATCTTGCGGACCTTCACCAACTAGTTCATGGTGGTTTATGTGGACAACATCCTCATCTTCAGCAAGAGTTGGGAAGAACACTTGCAACACATTCGACAGGTCCTTCAAACCCTTCGGCCACACAAACTGTCTGCCAACTTGGAGAAATGAACCTCTGGCATGAGCTAGGTATAATACTTGGGTTACATCATAGATGAGTGTGGCGTGCATGTGGACCTGACCAAGATCCAAGTCATTCGGGATTGACCAGCCCTGACCACTCTAACGGAGCTTCGCAACTTTTTGGGCCTCGCAAATTTCTATCGGAGGTTCATGTCGGGATTCTCCCATATCACTTGGCCTTTGAGTCAAATTACTAAGGGTGGGGCAAAAGCAAAGTTTTCTTGGTCTGAGTCCCAACATAATGCATTCGTTGAGTTGAAGCACCTGTAGGAATTTACAGGGTAAGTTCCTCAGACAGAACACCGAAAGGACACCGCTCACAAACAAATCACAGATCAATACACCAGTGTTTTGACGTGGTTAAAACCCTCAGAGAGGGAAACAGTCCACGGCCTGCGCCAACGT
>APFE031655370.1:26820-69916 GCA_000404065.3 Pinus taeda
TTACCTAACTCTATACCTAACTCTATACTAGACCAAGTTGAACTTAACTATTTCCTATGTGTCGGAATATCATAACAGCACCACCTTTGCTCTACACTGATACTCACACGACATACTTGCATCAGCCATTTGAAATTGAGACAGATGCCTCAGATTATGCTATTGGTGCAGTCCTCACCCAACACATGCATCTAGTGGCCTAACATAGTGAGACACTTTCCGATACAATTCAGAAGTACCCCACCTCTGATAAAGAGATGTATTCCATCGTGCAAGCTTGCCGACAATGGAAGCACTACATTCTGGGGAAGGAGACAATCATCCACAATGATCGTCGACCTCTTCATTTTATACAGACATAAGGGAAGTTGCACAACGATCGCCATGAGAAGTGGTCTACATATCTGCAACAATTCCACTTGAACATTAAATAGAAAAAGGGAAGAACCAATCATGTTGTAGACTGCCTCAACTGGCCCCCAGTTGCAGCACTAACTATTGTTCTCAACTCTTATGGTCACGAGACCTCTGGATGACCGCAACTATACAAAAATGATCTATAGTTCACCTCGACATACTAGATTCTAGTAGATGGCAAGAAAGTTCCTGATTTCCACCTCCACGATGCATTATTATGCTACCTAGGCTTCCTTTGTGTTCCTTCAAGTGGGAATGCCAAGCTGATTTGGGAGGCGCACTACAGTCGGGTCACAGGACACTTTTTGGTGTGGACAAAATTGTGGTTGTACTACAAAAGTACTTTTATTGGCCCAAACTCTGACTAGATGTTGGGAAATATATCAGATCCTGCAGTGCATGCACCAGCGCCAAGCCAACCATCAAGAAGCAAGGCTTGTACACTCCTCTACCTACTCCTAGCCAGTCGTGGGAATCCATCTCCATGGACTATATGTCTTGCCTCCCTTCTACCAAGCATGGTAATGTTTGTGTATTTGTGGTTGTGGATAGATTTTCTAAGATGGCTATATTGGTGACCTACAAGAAGAGTATCACAGTAGAGGACACTGCCAAACTCTTCTTTGAATGATTATGGGTACATTTTGGGATCTCGCAGACCATTATATCAAATCGGGATAGCAGGTTCCTTAGCACATTCTGGTCAAGCCTCTAGACACTATTGTACACCAAGCTCACCAAATCGACTGCCTTCCACCCCCAGACTGATGGATAGACGAATGTCATCAATAGGATGATAGTGCACATACTCCGCATGTACAACTCCAAGAATCCTCGAACCTGAGATGAGAGTCTTCCATATGTGCAGCACAATTATAATAGATCTCTCCATAGCTCGACTGGTTGCAGTTCCTTTCAAGTCGGTCTAGGGTTTCAACCATTGTGTCCGATTGATGTTGCCATGCCTCATGCGACTGTGTAGAAAGAATCCACACATGTATTATCCGAGGTTGGCAAAGCAACCAGATTTATTAAATGCATCCAACACATCTGGTACCAAGTTCACAACATACTTGAGAATTCAAATGCCAAGTACAAGCAGTGACATGATTAACATCGGGTGCCACACAAGTTTCAGGTGGGCGACAAAGTTTGGTTGCATTTGTAGAAAGAATGCCTTATCGGAGCCCATCAAAAGCTCAAACCACTCCAATATGGTCCTTACACTATTACCAAGGTTGTGGTAGACAATGACTTTGAGCTCAGCATTCCCCCATTCCTTGTCTTGCACCCAGTGTTCAATATGGACCACGTTCAACCATACTTTCCACCATTGTTGGACACATCAGACATTGCAGAACAACTCACACCAACATAGTTAAACCCAGACTGCATGGAACAGGCCACAACTGATCGGATTATGAACATGTAGGTCAAGAAAACTTGACAACAAAAGATCCAACTATATTGGGTTGTCAAAGCTCGCCAATTCCTGCACCAAGGCAACTAGCTCACTAGGGACCAGGTTCAACAAAAATTTCCTCACCTCATAGAGGCTCTGCACGCAATGGGGACCATTGCTTCCTAAGGGGGGAGGAATGATATAGGTGGATGTTGGTGGCCACCCACCTATCCCACCTGGACCTCCAATTAGTTTCATTTGTTTCTTTGTTTATTTCAACATTTACTATTTTTTGCAATTTTTCGGGTCTGAATTTCGGAAGCAGTTTTGATCCTCTACTAGGTTTATGTCAAAAAATGTAGTACTTAGAGAGAACTTTCCAACAAGGTATCATACGCGCCAAACAGAGATAATATGACCAAGTTATGACCCCGGGAAGTTGGCCTCCCAACTAACCCCAACGAGGCCCACAAGCTCTTGGCGTTACATCTCCTGGGGTTAGGGTTTTGGTTGTTTATGGTTTTCTCATGTTTTCCAATAATAAATAGGCCCTTGAGCCTCATTGTAACATATTTCAGAAGCATGTAGCCGCCACATCTCTTCTCATAGATAAGCTACCCTCGCCCGATCTAGTCTTATTTCCATTTTGTTTGTAAGCATATTTCAGTATTTGATATTAATTAAATGAAGTGTTATTTCTACTGCATCTTTGCATTTATGGTTATATCTGTAATTTGTTGCATTCCTATTTAAATTTGTTTCATTATCACTATGAAATATTTCATGGGGTCATTCTAAACTACCATATCTATAACACAGAGCTCTATGTCTTGGTACAAGTTGTTAAAAAATGGAAACAATATTTGATGGGCGAGGAGGTCATCATCTACATAGATCACCAACTGCTATAGTATATGGAGGCCCACAGTGAGCTATAATAGACCATATTACAAGTGGATGTGGTTCTTACAACAATTTCATCTAGTCATTAGGTACAAGAAGGGAACCACAAACAGGGTGGCAAGCATGCTTTGAAGACCACCCACATCCAAAATTACAACTTCGGAATTTTAATAAACATGT
This sequence comes from Pinus taeda, assembly GCA_000404065.3. NCBI lineage: Eukaryota > Viridiplantae > Streptophyta > Pinopsida > Pinales > Pinaceae > Pinus > Pinus taeda. Next base: position 29,723 of record APFE031655370.1, read on the forward strand.
AGCCTTTCACCCATTGTGCACATAGAGAGGCATATAAAGAATATGAGGACTTCAAGGAGGTGTTTCAATAGCTATAGGGCCAAGGTCATGTAGAAGATGGTGATAACAAAACTAACTACCATCTCTAGAATGGGTTACTATATAGGTTAGACAAACCTTATGTTCTTAAAGGTGAGTGATTGTAGTTTATTAGAGAGGTTCACACCTCTAAGGTTGTAGGACATTTTGGCATTGGAAAGACATTTGGCAAATTTCAAAGGTATGTGTACTAGCCCATAATGCAAGAAGATGTAGCACAATACATTAGAGGATCTATAATTTGTTTTACCAATGAGTCCAGTGATAGGAAACAAGGTCTATACTATCCCTTATCTGCACCCAATCATCATTGGGATTTTGTGGGAAGTTTACTACTAATCAGGAAGGGATATGACAACCTATTTATGATAATTGACAAGTTCAACAAGATGTGTATTCTCATGCCTTGTAAAAATACTATGAAAGGACAAGAAGCGACAAACTTGCTCTTTCAATAGGTTAGGTGCACTTTGGGATACCAAGGAGAATCATCTCAGACAGGAATACCAAATTCATTAGTGCATTTTGGACTACGTTGTGGAAGAAGATGGGCATGAAATTAAAGAGGTCTACAACATTCCATCCAAAAAGAGATGGATAGATAAAAGTATTCAATAGGGATTTGGTGTATCTTTTGAGGGGTTACAATCAAAAGTATCCAAAGACTCAGGATGAAAATCCGATTACATTGGGAGGGCTCTACAACCCAGTATATGGGAGATGTGTGTCATGTAAGTAAGTAGTTTTGTCAACATTTTTGAATGTCGACTTTATTAAAAATAAAAGTAAATTTATAAGTAAAAAATATACACCATACAATTTCATATATATAATTAAAAAAAAAAAATATTAATAATTATTAATTTCACATCTCTTTATATCAAAGTATTCTCATTTTTTTTTTATTTTATTAAAACCTTGATTTAATCTCCATGGAATATCAACGGAATAGGGCTTTGGTGTATCTTTTGAGGGGTTATGATCAAAAGTATCCAAAGATTGAGGATGAAAATTTGATTGTGTTGAGAGGTGCTCTACAACCCGGTATAGGGGAGATGTGTGTAATGCAAGTAAGTAGTTTTGTCAACATTTTTGAATGTCGACTCTATTACAACTAAAAGTAAATGTATAAGTAAAAAATATACACCATACAATTTAATATTAATATATAATATAAATTATAATTATATAAAATTTTCATATCTCTTTATACCAAACTATTCTCATTTTAATTTTATTAAAACCTTGATTTAATCTCTGTGGAATATCAATAGAATATTTTTAGTAGTAGTGAGGACAAAGATTTTAGATATATGTCAAAAGTAATGATAAACTTTTTGCTTTTAGAATTAATTAAAAATTGTTACAAAATTAAATTAAAATAAAATATGTACAAAATCTTTTGATTGTGAAATGAGGTGTGTTCTTTGGGCATGTGGTATTAATAAGCCATGATATTGTAGCAAAGCCTATTTACAAGTTAATAATATACATGGTAAAGTGGCAGTGAATATGCATGGTTAAAAAGCTTGTATTAGTCAATGCCTCGCCTAGGACTATAGTAACCACCTTGCGTCAAAGTGCATTGACTTTCAATATTTTTCCAAGTTTTTTGTAATTTTAACCAAAGTTTCGATAAAATGCTTAATGTTCCTATTTTCCCGTAAATTCAAAAATAATTTTCTAATTTGTTGGTAATCTTATTTCTAATTTTTTATTGACTAAGTGAGCTCTGACTGGATATAATCCCCCCAGTAGAGGGAATTTTATTTTTTGTATTTATCAGTGCCTGACAAATATTTTTAAAATTAAGAAAAGATTAATTTTGTGAGTGTCCATTCCATTGGTGAGGGCTCTGACAGTGACATTGTTATACTACTATATTGCCCAATGATGTCAGAACTAATGTAGTTGTAGTTCATTTACATAGACAACTGGGGGGTGCGCTAAATGAATCTCCAATTCACTTTGTGGAGTGCAGAGGAAGTTCATTGTGAGGAGTGTGGAGGGGCCTCGACATTCCGCACAATGAACTTCCTCGGCATTAAACATAGTTCGAGCTACCTGGAAACGAGTGTGGAAGTGTGGGTGCTGTCTCTGCACTCCATATCCTTGAATTGAGAATGAATTGCTTTAACACTCGTGGGGGTTGATTCTTTAGGTTAGATTTTGTTGTCAATTCAGTTTCAAGATTTCACCTAGAAATCTATGCTAGCTTAATATATGGGTAGGCAATCATATCCAATTATGATAAAAATTTATAAAATTCGTTTTCATTTAATTCACTACAATATATATTTCAGAAGTTCAGTCTACAAATCTCAGTGAACTACCCAAAAATAAGTCGTTAGCAAAGCTAACATAATTTATTTCAGTATTGCATTGAAACATTTGTAAGATTCTCACATGATGGGATATCAGTGCCACCTAAAGCCTCATACAAGCATTTGGAATAATGAAAAACTAGTAAGTGTTGAGTGCAATTTTGCGATTATAATCTTAAGCCTGTGATTTGTTGTAGCATCTTCCTCCCACATCTACCCAAGCAACAGACAAATCGGGGTAAACTATTGATCTAGATTGTCATTGATGTCAATATGGCAATATTCAGGAATACTAAATGATGATGTGAATCCAAGGAGAAGCAGAGCAAATTAGTGAAGTAACAAGAGCTAGAAGCCAAGGAGGAAAGCCATTGGAAATCAAGAACAAGAGTTATTGGAGCAAGAGAAGACACAGGAAAACTAAGCCAAGAGTAAGAGTAGAAGGAAAAAGAGGAGGAGCATTGCGGCGGAGGAGCACTACAGATTTTGTTACAATTCGCCTTTATTGAACTATTGCATATGCCCAAGAGAAAAAGCCAAAAGGAAAGAAATTAACAGCGCATCGGAGTTAATATATCAATGGCTTTATTGACGGTTCTAGTATATGCCACTGCTCAAAACCCCTGATGCGATATGTATTACGGACCCAGTGGTTCCATCACAACACGCTCTATTGTTATATCGCATCTGCCGTATTGGAACCTTCGCAAGTTATGAAGGCCTATTACATTCAAAAATGCTGATTGCGATATCATTGCGAACCCTGCACACCATTATAATGCACTTTAATTAAATATCACATCCGCCTATCGAAAGTTATGTATCGTAAAATCTTAAAGGAATGTCACACTAAAACAACGATTGTGATATTATATGCGGACCCGAACAATTTATAGTAATAACCCTAATATAATATCGCATTCGTCGCATATCACAAGTCATAAAGGGGTGTTACATTCAACAAATTCGATTGAGATAAGGTTATGGACTTGATGGAGTTACCAAAAATAGTTTAATGTCACATTGCATCTGCTTCGTTAGTAGTAGGGTATTAGAAATGTTATATCGATAATATTGAATGTTGCAATTGTGGGAGTTTGGTAAAGTTGCGATTGCGATTAAAGGTGATGACATGGATGTGGGACCTCATGTGGGTACAACCTTCTCCTATGAAATTTCCTAAAATAAACAAGTTTACAATATATTTTGTAATGTGCAATAAGTCAGCCTCTCCCTCCAAATGAACGTGTCCTTTAGGTATTGATGAAACCCGTATAAATACAAGTTAAATGTCTCACCTCAAGGATTGATCTAGGGTATCGATAATAGAGAAGGTGAGACAGTTCACAACTTGTGAACTTGAAGAAATAGAGGAAGGCGAAGGTCAAGCGAAGAAGGAAGCCAAAGACCGAGCGCAAAAACAAAATCTTTTGACTTGGTTAATACTGGAAGGCTCGGACCTGAAATGAATCTGTAGTGCAAACCGAGACCTATTACAAAGACTACAAATTCTAGTGCTTAGTGAAGAATACCTTGGGAGCAATGTAATACGATCAAACATTTCTTGACAAAGTAAGAATATAGGGTCGTAGCCCTAGGGTTGGTGCCTCAGAATTGAAAGGATTAGTGTCCTTGGAGTTGGTGCTCCTAAATTCAAGGTTGGTGCCTTGATAAGATAGGGTCGAAGCCCTAGAGGTTGAAGCTTCATCAAAGTCCAAGTTGGTGCTTGGAAAAATTCATCAGATATTGTATTCAATTCTTTCCTATATATAATAAAATCTTTTTTGTTTTTGTTTAAAATTGTAAAGAATCTAAATTGGTAATAATAACAATTGAAAAGAAATATTGATGCCACACCCCTCTCAGTATTTCCAACAATTGGTATCAGAGCCAGCGTCTTCAGAATCAGCCTAATAGCTCGAAGAAGGATTCTTAGTTACAATGTGATGAGCCCCAAAAATGGATAATTATATGGGCTCATTCAGCCTCCTAATTCGACTTAATCCACCATTCTCATTAGTTTATTGCATGATTTTGATTATATTTATGCTAATAGAGTGAATTGGGTTAGTCATTATGCCAACAAGTCTAATGTGTGCTTTATGCAGTATTTTTGGTCTATTTTGAGACAAAATCAAAGGTTTAAATGAGCATTTGGCAGCCAAATTCATGGAAGAACAAGGGAGAGGATTTGTAGGAAGGTGTCCCCTTCATTTATGAGCCCTTACCTCGAATTCTCCACCAGCAAGTCGGAGCACAAGGGGGCAGCCAAGCAAGTCAAGTAGGACTGCTGTTAACTGCAAGTTTTGGCAGTCGAGTCCCTAAAGTTTAGGAGGATTGTTGGGGTCCTCAATTTGTATAAATAAGAAGGCTTAGGGCCTCATTTCAGTTAGCTAGTTGGCAGTTCGATTTTAATCATTTTTTAGGCAGTATGTTAGATCTGTATTTCAACACATTTTCAAGCTTTTTCTTGTAGACAGTTTTTGATGTAACTATTATTTCTTGAGCAATAAAGATGAATCTAGCTTTTCACCAGCTCTAATCTTTCTCAGGAGGTTGTAGCTCTTGGGGTTGGGCCCAACCCAAGTGCCCAATACCTCCTTTGTTTACCTTTATGTGTTTTTGTTGCATTCTTAGAATAAAATCTGCTATTTAGATTTAAATCTTTTTTTGTTATTTAGGTTGCTTTTGATGATTAAAAAGGTTTTTCATGTTCAGATTGATTTGATAGGTTAATAACAGAGAATATATTCATAAAAAGGCTATCAAGCACCTCTGATCTCACCTCTCCCTCAGTGGGACCATGAGCTGGGACCAAGGTGTCCTTGCTGCCACCAAAAACACTGTCTTTGCTTCATCATGCAATTATTAGTGTTAGAAACCAAATTGTTCAAGAAATGGCAAAAACTATGTTACTAGCAGCTGAATTGCAGCCAAAATTTTGGAGGGAAGTAGTGAGGACAACAGTTTATAACTTGAATTGAACTCAACTAAGACCAAATAATGAGAAGACTCCTTATGAATTATGGAAAGGAGGACCTGATTCAGTAAAATACTTCAGGATTTTTGGAAGCAGATGCTTCATAAAGATCAATGATGACTCACTAGGAAAATTTGATTCTCGAGTTGATGAAGGAATATTTCTTGGATATTCTACCAGAAGCAAAGCTTACAAGTGCTACAATAATCGACTATGGAAAATAATGGAAAGTGTTGATGTGAAGATTGATGAAGGTCTTCCAGTAAAGAAATTGAAGATCATGAAGTTGACTCTTTCATTGAAGAAAGTGAAGAAGAACCTGAAAAGGAGGAAAAAGATCAAGAAAAACAAAAGGAAAAAGCACCATCTCAAACTCCTTCAAAAGTGAAATTCCTCCAAAAACATGACCCGAAAGAGCAGATTATTGGCAATGTAGATGAAGGGATACAAACGCGAAGAAGGATGACAAGTACACAAAAGAAAAATGATGTTGCTCTCCTATCTATGATAGAACCAAAAACTTTTACTCAAGCAAGTAAAAATCCTCATTGGGTGGAAGCCATGGAAGAAGAAATGTCTCAACTCAAGAAAAATGAGACATGGGCGCTGGCACCTCTTCCAAATGATAAAAATATAATTGGAACTAAGTGGGCGTTCAAAAGCAATATGAATGAAAATGGACAAATCATCAAAAATAAGGCAAGGCTTGGCTGTAAGGGTTATTCGCAAATTGAAGGAATTGACTTTGAAGAAACCTTTGCACTAGTAGCTCTCATGGAAGCTATCAGGATGTTCTTGGCATTTGCTTTCTCAAAAGGATTCAAAGTCTATCAAATGGACGTAAAATCAGCTTTTCTGAATGGGGAACTCAGTGAAGAAGTCTACATGGAGCAACCAGAAGGTTTTGATCTAGCGGAAGGAAAAGACTTTGTATGTAAATTGAAAAAGGCATTATATGGGTTGAAACAAGCTCCTAGAGCATGGTACGCAAGATTGGATCACTATCTACAACAACAAAACTTCAAAAAGGGGGTGGCAGGAAGCAATCTCTACATGACGATGGATAAGGATGAATTACTAATCACTCTTGTATATGTTGATGATCTGATTTTTGCTAGAAATAATGATGAAATGAGCCACAAGTTTGCTCAAAATATGTCAAAAGAATTTTAAATGTCGATGATTGGTGAGTTATCCTTCTTCCTTGGACTACAAGTATCACAAACCACAACAAGTATGTTCATTTCTCAAACAAAATATCTTAAAGACATGCTTAAAAGATATGGAATGGAAGAATGTTCACCTATGAGCACATCGATGACCACAAACTGCAAATTAAGAAAAGATGATGAATCCCCCTTGGTAGATGCAACTCTTTATAGGCCAATAATTGGAGCTCTCTTATACTTAACCGCCACAAGACCCAACATTATGTAAGCAGTAGGAATGGTGAGAAGATTTCAATCAGCTCCTAAGCAATCCCATTTGTTGGTTGTGAAGTGAATTCTCAGATACTTGAAAGGAACTCTTAACTTTGGTCTTTGGCATCCCAAAAGCACAAATCTTACAGTGACAGCTTATACCGATGCTGATTGGGCTGGAAACGTGGATGATCGTAAAAGCACCAGTGGAAATGCATTTTTTATGGGAGATTGTCTGGTATCTTGGCTCAACAAAAAAAATCATCTATATCTCTCTCTGCAGCTGAAGCTGAATACATAGATGCAACTAACTGTTGTACACAAATACTATGGGTGAAGGAAGCTTTGAAGGATGCAACATAGAAACTAAACAACCAATCACCATCTATTGTGAGAACACAATTGCTATCAGTCTTAATAAAAATCTAGTGATGCACTCAAAGACCAAACATATACCAATCAAGTATCATTTTCTCTGTGAACAGGTGGCTGAACAAAACATCAAGTTGGAATATATCAATACTAAGGAACATATTGCAGATATTTTCACCAAACCTCTTCCTCGAGAAGCATTTGAACATCTTCATCAAAAGATGGGGGTTATTGCTCTAGCATCACACTAAACCAATTCTTAAGATGTCGCATGACAGGGGGAGCAATTCAACAGGGGGAGTCCCTACGCACTCCTTTTCCATTGATGTTAAAGGGGGAGAGAAGAAGAATATTGCCATCAATGGCAAAGGGGGAGATTGTTGATCTAGATTGCCATTGATGTCAATATGACAATATTATGGAATACTAAATGATGATGTGAAGCCAAGGAGAAGCATAATAGATCAATGAAGTAACATGAGCGAGAAGCCAAGGAGGAAAGCCATCAAGGAAGCCATTGGAAATCAAAAACAAGATCTATCAGAGCAAGAGAAGCCACAGGAAAACCAAGCCAAGAGTAAGAGTCGAAGAAACCAGCGGAGGATCATTGAGGCGAAGAAGCACTACGGATCTTGTTACAATTCGCGTTTATTAAACTATCGCATATGCCCAAGAGAAAAAGCCAAAAGGAAAGACATTAACAGTGCATCAGAGTTAATATATTGGTGGCTTTATCGGCGGTTGTATTATATGCCACTGCTCAAAACCTCTAATGCAATATGTATTACGGACCCGGTGGTTCCATCACAATATGCTCTATTTTTATATCGCATCCATTGTATCAGAACCTTCACAAGTTATGAAGGCCTGTTACATTCAAAATGTAGAGTGCGATATCATTGCATACCCGCCACACCATTATAATGCACTTTAATGAAATATCGCATCCGCCTATCAAAAGTCATGTATTGCAAAATCTTAAAGGAATGTCACACTAAAACAATGATTGTGATATTATATGTGGACCTGAATAGTTTATAGTAAAAACCCTAATATAATATCGCATTCGTTGCATATCGCAAGTCATAAAGGGATGTCACATTCAACAACTTCAATTGCGATAAGGTTGTGGCCCTGACAGAGTTATCAAAAATAGTTTAGTGCCACATCGCATCCGCTCCGTCACTAGTAGGGCGTCGGTAATGTTATATCGGTAATATTGAATGTTGCGATTGCGGGAGTTTTGTAAAGTTGCGATTGTGATTAAAGACGATGACATGGATGTGGGACCTCATGTGGGTATGGCTTTCCCCTATGAAATTTCCGAAAATAAACAAGTTTACGATATATTTTGTAATGTGCAATAAGCCGACCTCTCCTTCCAAATGAACGTGTCCTTTGGGTATTGATGAAGCCCATAAAAATACAAGCTAAACATCTCACCTCAAGGATTGATCTTGGGTATCAATAATAGAGAAGGTGATACAGTTCACAACTAGTGAACTTGAAGAAATAAAGCAAGGCGAAGGTCGAGCGAAGAAGGAAGTCGAAGATCAAGCAAGAAAACAAAATCTTTTGACTGGGTTAATCTTGGAAGGCTCGGACCTGAAATGAATCTGTAGTGCAGACCATGACCTGTTACAAAGACTATAAAGGACAGGGCTTAGTGAAGAAGACCTTGGGAGCAGTGTAATACAATCAAACATTTCTTGACAAAGTAAAAATATAGGGTCGGAGCCCTTGGGATTGGTGCCTCAGAATTGAAAGGATTGGTGTCCTTGGAGTTGGTGCTCCTAAATTCAAGGTTGGTGCCTTGATAAGATGGGGCTGAAGCCATAGAGGTTAGAGCCTCATCAAAGTCCAAGTTGGTGCTTGGAAAAATTCATCAGATATTGTATTCAATTCTTTTCTATATATAATAAAATCATTTTTTTGTTTAAAATTGTAAAGAATCTAAACTGGTAATAATAATAATTGAAAAAAAATATTGATTCACACCCCTCTCAGTATTTCCAACGATATTAGTGCCACTTGAAGCTTGATACAAGTGTTTGAAATAATGAAAAACTAGTAAGTGTTGAGTGCAATTTTGCGATTATAATCTTAAACCTGTGATTTGTTGTAACACCCTCCTCCCACATCTACCCAAGAAACCAAAAAATCATGGTAAACATGTGATGATAGGCTACTATGATATGATTCGACCTCCTAAGTCACGCTAAGGAAGTGGAACTGACAGAAACACACCATACAGACATCCAACATCAACATTAGGACTCTCAGGGACCAATCCAACCTTTCTACCAACCAACCCCTAGGTCCCATTGAGCTTTTGGACTACTTGACCTCTGGACGCTCTCCTGCTATGGGCATGCCAGTGTCTAGGGACCTATGGACGTTCTCACAAACTTGCAAGCCAACCTCCAGGGACTTTTTTTCACAGTGTTGTGCCAGTGTCATCGGGATTTGAGCCACTTTTTTAGGCCTAGAGCCAAGGTCATTACCCAAAATTGAATGACATATTCAGAACAATAAAATAAAAGGAAATGATAATATAAATGAAATCACTTGAATAAGACCTTGACTAGACCCCTATTAGCCATGACAAGCATTTCATCAAACATATCACGAATATGTAATCTATAGGTGTAAATAACAAATCTGAGCATAGGGGTCTCATACTTATCTGAGAATCGCTAAGAAGCATTGTTTCCTCAACACATCAACTTCCATTTCATCCATTAGGTCATAGATACATTGTTCATTCATTTACCAGTAAAAACATGATTAGATCCATACATAGCTACTGTCTTAAAACATATAGATAACCAACATGATAGCAACATAAATACCAATGAAATCACAACCATATGATCCACATATAAACCAATATAACACTCATAGAAATACAAGGAGAAATAACCTATTATTGATGATGCAAAATCCAAACCCATAATGGGACTTCCACGTTCCATCCGACTGTAGAATGGCTAAGCCAAATCTCTCTTTAGCTATTCACCATCGTGCCATATTCTAAGCATGAATGTGGGATCGCATAGAACACATCAATCCAAAATCATCTAGGGCTTCCAGAGGCCATCCACCTCAACCCATCAACAATGATACTGCCTCACAGTCAGACATCACAAAACCATCATCAGATTGGTCTCTATCCAAGCCTTTCAGGGCTTCCAGAGCGTTTATTCCAACCAAGGCTTCCAGGACTAGTAACTCAACCCACAACTGTTGTCGAGCTTCTAGAGCATTTGTCCAACCAAGGCTTCTAGGACTAGTAACTCAACACACCAAGGGCTTCCAGAGCGTTTGTCCAACCAGGGCTTCCAGGAACTAATAACTTAATCCAAGCTAAGGAAACATGAGAACCAACCAAAACAAAACAAGGAAATAAAGCCACAATCTCCATGGCTATCCTAAAAATGGCAAGGCTAGGCAATCCAGGCAATCCTCCATGTCAGTGATAGATCATGACCAATAATCCACATGCATATGCCATGCATGCCAAAAATAGTGAGGAAAACATACATGCAACTCGATACCGGCAAGCAAATCCCGCTGTAGCTGCTGATCCCGATGTCCTCTTGCGTTTTCCTGCTCTTCCTTTTCCTTCTTGCTCTAAAAATCCAAGCATGCCACACCCTCCAAGAGTGCTCCAAGAAAACTCTAAGTGTCCAAGAGTATGAGAGAGAGAGAGAGAATAATGAGAGAGCTCCAACACTGAACTGACAAAGGGCTACCAAGTGATCCTCATAAGCCTTTTTATGAATGAGGCCTCTATTCTCTTCATTTTCCTTCAATTTCCTCCTCACATGCAACCTGTGACCTTTCACCTCCCTTTTCTCCTAATTTCCATTATTTTCATAAATAAATGTGCCAAAAATTTCATTTTGCCTTTCCAAAGCCTTAGTCATTGCCTTTGCCAATTTCCTTAGCCATCAATCAATCATAAGTGATCCCCATCACTAGGATTTTGCCCAAGATTCAGCTTGGAATAAGTGTCCCATCAATCGTGGTTATTATTTTGCCTTTATTAACTTTTATTACATGGAATTTTCACCAGGGTTGTTACATTTGTGTTGTGGAAATTGTGTTTTCATATCATCTATGCTCTTGGGAGACTGATCTAGATAAATCAAAATTTCTAGCAACAATTTCTTTAATATTCTATGTAGTTACTACATCACTCTCTCACGAATTTTCCTGTGCTCGTCTATGATACCACGTGGGATGTCATCATGATTGACAGCCCCCGTGGTTGTCCACTATTTTCACTACAACTGTCATGGAAATGAACAAGAAAAAGGAAGCATCCACTTATATTTTCCTTCATGATGTCAATAGGAGAGTCGAGAAAACGTATGTTCAGGATTTTCTCACTCACGTCGATCGTTTCTCACTTACCATCGGACAAACCACTTACACGATGCACCCCTCCTATCGTTCATCAGGAGAGGGAGAGGAGAATGATTTCTAAAGGGGAAGAGAGGGAAATGCCTTGGGAAGGGAGAGGGAGAGAGCGTTGGACCTTTCTATTGGGAAGGAAATAAATGATGGAACGGTCAACTAGAAACACAAGAGAGATGAAGGGAGGATAGCTTGCTTATAAATCTAGAAGCCCTAGGATGAGCACTCAACTTTAAGCTACTTTCATTTCCTCTTTGTATAAATGGGGTCCCCTCATTTATTAGAAGGGTTGATCCTTGAGATAAAGTTGATAATAGAGTGCTCACATGAATCTATCTATTTTAGTCAAGGAAGTGAGTTATTTATAACAAAGGATCTACGCTCACTAATTCATAAGGAATCAAGTAAGTTTTGATATATAATGCAAAGACTTATTGCCAGTCAAGGGAGCCTGGAAGCAAAGCTAGTATTAATCTTCATTCTATTTGCTCTACTTCTCATTGTTAGCGTGGAAGAACAATCAGGACCTCAATTACTCCATAGGGAACTTTTAACTAAAATAGATTGAAAAGGGACACAGACCAATCATGACCTTAATTACTCCATAGTGAACTAAAAGAAATTGAAAAATGACATTGACAGACATAGCATGAGGATTTGATACTAGTCACTACCATTAGCGTAGATGTTGCTTTCATTTAGCTAAACCTGAGTGGTAATTCTAATGGCCTTTCAAAGTCATGGTTAAAGAAAAGGGTCAGTGCCTCTAAATTGACATATGTTGTAAAATATCTCCAACTCATTAGTTTACATGTCTTTGGATTTGATCAAATGTTTTACATTTACAATTTTACATAAGATAATTATTCTCATCGCAAAACCCCATTTACATGTCACAACAATTGATTCTTATGACTTGCATCTTCAATTCTCATAGTCAGCCAAAACATGACACTTGGATTTCAACTATTGTTATGCAAATTATGTCATCGTTGTGCAGAGGCTTTCATTATGTCATTCCTTCGCACAATGAAAGCTTCCACACAACAAAATTGAATCATAATTTTTTTTTAAAATAATACGATAATTTGTTAAAATTTGTTAATTAAGTTTAATATCTATTGATTGTATTTAAACCCAAACGCATTAAAAAAAAGTGTTGCAATCAATTACAGGTCCAGTGACCACCAAATTCACGAAGGTAGTGGATTTATTTTGATGTGCAAAGAAAGGGAATGTGGGAGAAAGTGTGTACAGAGCAAGAGACACAAAATTCCTTGCACACCCTTTCTCCACACTCTACACACCAAAATATAAATGATAAAAGGACGAGTCACAAATATAATAAGACGTCACTGCCATCGCGATTTCCACCGATGGTGCCCAACTTCACCCTGTATGAACCTCACATTTCCATTGCTAGTTCCACTCGTTGGTTCCCACCTTTGCTTGAGAAGTGAATGATTGCCTAATTAGATGCGGTGGTTTGTCGCAATTGGATTGTGCTTTTGTTACACCAGTTGATTTTTTATGTTCAGTTGTAGTGTCTTATGGTTTTGTGGGTGCCTTTCCAGAGCTAGGAGATTCAATGACTTGGCCCATTTGCTACTTTGTTCTCTGCCATTCTTCTATGTGTGTAGCTTAAGCCCATCTTCCTTCCCATTCTAATAGGTTGGTTTGTGATGATTCAACAGATGGAGTACAACGCTTTCTTTGGTTGGGTACGTACGACTATTCCTACAGCGTGTGGAGGTGACCAACATTGCATGATTGAATAGAATATTGATTATCCCTTAGAACTCCGTAGGTATGTGGAAGTTTCATTGTGCCTAAATAACTATTAATGCATAGAATACCTATAATAGTTATTAATATAATCACTATAACTTTAACTATTTAGTACTAATCAATGAATAACAATGTTATTCCATATATGTGTCAGTCCCATCAAGATACAAGCACTTGATGGAAACCAATTTGTTTAAAGTGAGGCCCTTTTCCTTATACATAATCACACTCCAACCCCTTCCAATTTCTTCCATGATTTTGTATTGAGCCTGCAATTAAAGCTATAATGGATTGCTTTAGGCATCTCATGTTGTTGGGAAGATATCAAATATAATTATCAGAAAATAATATCCTAATTGAGCCTCTAACAAATTTCAAGATTTTGTTGATTTTGTTGTCAAGTTAGTTTCAAGATTTCACCTAGAAATCTATGTTAGCTTAATATATGGGTAGCCAATCATAGCCAATTGCGATAAAACTTTATGAGATATGTTTTCATTTAATTTGCTGCAATGGATATTTCAGAAGTTCAGTCTACAAATTTCATTGTGCTACCCATAAATAAGTTGCTAGCAAGATTAACATAATTTATTTTAGTATTGCATTGAAATGTTTGTAAGATTCTCACATGGCTAGATATTGGTGCCAACTGAAGCCTAATACAAGTATTGGAAATAATGAAAAAATGGTAAGTGTTGAGTGCAATTTTGTGATTATAATCTTAAGCCTATGATTTGGATAGTGGAAATTGTGTTTTCATAGCATTGGTGCTCTTGGGAGACTAACCTAAAAGAATCAAAATTTCTGGCAACAAATTCTTCAGTACTTCATATGGGTATTGCATTAATCTTGATTCAAGTGTTGGAAGTAATGAAAAACCACTATGTTTAGTTTAGTTTTACACATTATCAGAAGACTCCTATGTTTGCTGTGAGAAGAGGTGCCTAAAGGACTTAAAGGCTTCCAGTGGTTGGTTTTGTTGTTCCATCACCCGGGCCATGTCCTTTGATGCACTGTCAATTCAATCTCTAGCATTTATTGCTTCCCATCATTCATATTGTGTTCTTGCCTAGTCACGCTCACTTCTTTGGCACAATTAATTGCTTTGCTTGGTGTCAAGACGACATGTTCTCTTCAAGGAAATTCTTCCTCCTGTCAAAGAGATGGGACCAACCTCGATTGCGTACGCATGGGTTTGGGTCCGCAATTGGACAAAAGAGATCCTTGCCCATGCATTCTCTTCACGGCTAGAAGCTTGCATGTCTCCCGGTGGTCTGCGGGTCAATGAGAGTACATTATGCCAAATTTACAATGTTGGCTACCACTTTATTATGGGGACATAGGGCCTTCTTACTGGCTATAACAAACCAGGTTCAAGAGGTAAGGGGTAGAGTAGTAAGAGTTAAGGTTAATACGCCTAGCCAAGCCAACCAGGAGGGCAAGAGAGAATGCTTGTAGCCAAGAAGGCATGAAAATGGGCATTATGAGGAATGAAGTACTCGAACAAAAGGGAGAGGCACTAGACCAAATTGGAAACACTTTATAGCATACCTTAGGCTTGGTTTGTACAGTTGAAAATTTTTGTTTTCTTAGCATAGGTGCACTTGTCAGGCTGATCCACAAAAATCAAAATTCTTGCAATTTTTTTTCTTCGATATTCTTAACTTGAATAAAAAAACATTGTTAACAATCAAAGATCCAAAAGAAACATAAGCATATATTTAATTCTTTGAAACAACTATGAGGCTATTATCTAAAGGGATTTCCTTTTTCAAAAACTCCTCAACATGAATGCCTCTCAGCTCATAACGGATGGAAGGGAAAGGGCAAGAAAAGATCACATAATTACATGCATAAGAGATATGTAGGGCGGTAAGAGGGTTTTGATCTAGCAATTCATAGTCATTCCAACAAGAGTATTCCATTCTTTAATCATTTTGGACCTCAATGTGAAAGAAAGAGCCATAGCGACAAAACAACAAATTTTCCTTCGATGATTCAAATTCCAATCCAATTGGACATAATTAATTTGTTATTGGTTTAAAGGTTTCATAGCTTCAAGTTCATTTGGTTAAAAGTTATGAGTTGTGTGGTAGTGCGAAGAGTGGTGATTTCTCCGCACTCCCGCACTATTCTTTATTTATTTTCACTTGTGCTGGATTGCAGAGCTCCGCACAATGAATTAGCTCATTGTGTAGAGCTTCACACAAGGTAAAATTCTATCCAATTTGACTCCCCAATTGTGAATTTAGCTTTGTAATGTAGCTATTACCCTCTCGTGTAGAGTAGTGAGCTAGCCAAGGGTCATATGGGATAACCAAGGCAGAGACTATGACCACATTTCTAGTTGGGTTATATGGGGCATCTAACTCGGAGCTAGGGATCGTTTACCCAAGCTACCCACCGACCAGCTCATCCATGTATCTGTCAACAGATAACTTTGTGGCAAACATTGTGAGATTGCCTATGCAACCGATTCCAATAAAGGGAGCTTCAATAGAACTGGTCACCGCTTCATTGAGCTAAATTTGCGCTAAAGTGATATTGGACGCCCATCCCAAACAGACAATGTATTGAATAATTAAAATGTGTATCACACATTGGCTTCCCTGCCAATTCATGAATGCACCCATTTTAAAATCCAACCTAATGGAAACACACCAATTCTTTCTAGGCAGTGGTGATAAAAAGTCGATTTGAAATCGCTACTATATCTAGAATGATTTTATAACAAAATCGCAATGGTCCACAAGCCATAAATTTCTTATGTTTTGGGATTCTAGAGGCAATAGATGTGACGTTAAGATTGTACTATCGTAGTGTGGCGCGCAGTAGAGTTGGAAATAAATAATTTATTATCTTTTTTTTCAACTTTCACTTGGGAATATTTAC
Organism: Pinus taeda; assembly: GCA_000404065.3. Classification (NCBI taxonomy): domain Eukaryota; kingdom Viridiplantae; phylum Streptophyta; class Pinopsida; order Pinales; family Pinaceae; genus Pinus; species Pinus taeda. The sequence continues at coordinate 46,000 of APFE031655370.1, forward strand.
AATTTCTATTGGCATAACTAAAGTGACAATTTATTTTCTTAAAACTAAACAAAAGCTAATTAAGTAATTTTTCTTTTCAAATTTTATGGATTGCAGGTCAAATTTAAAGTAAAAAGATTGTTATCTTTGACGAGTTCATTTACTTTTTAAGACAATGTGCAGGGTACGGAGCTCCGCACAATGACCTAAGTTCTTTGTGTGGAGCTTCACAACAACCCACGTGTCCACTTGCACATGTAAACAAAGAATTTAGCTTCGTTAAAACAACCAAATGTCCAAGTGCATATGTAGAGAGGGAATTTAGGTAAAGTAAGAAGCTTCCTTGTGTGGATGAAGATGTAGATGTCCAATTGTTTAGAGCTTTCATTGTGTAGAGGAAACAGAGCACGAAGGAAATTGATTGTGCAGAGTGCGGAGGTTGTGCGGAGCTCCGCACTCTCGCACACTGGAAATCCCTAAATCCTCGCACTTCTTTAAAAAAAGTGAACATACAGACTAATTAGTGAGAATGTTGGTGTTGATGCCTATATGTAGGCCATTGTTAGAAACATTGTCTTTCCCGCCCGAAGCTCTTGTGTAAAGTAGGAATTCTAGGCATCCAACTTAAATTATCGACCCACTGTGCTCTTACTGACAAAATAATTCAGTTTATCGATCCGTGACTAGAATCCCCACCCAACTTTTATCATCAACATATGCAAGAAACCTTTGAAAGTATTTAAAAAAACATCAATAAAACATTAATATATGGAGATTTCAAAGTGTCATATGTTAGAAATATTAAACACATTTTTCAGTTTAGCATATTAGTAGGTGCATAATATATATTACTTCTTAGCAATTCAATTCCAGTGAAGGGTATGGCAAAATGTATGTGGTACTTTATGAGACAAATATCATTATGTCCTTATCAAGATTAAGGAATAAGGTAAATGATCGAAGTAGCTGGGGTACAACAAAATGTATTTGGTACTTTATGAGACAAATATCATTATGTCCTTATCAAGATTAAGGAAAAAGGTAAATGATCGAAGTAGATAGAATACCAATAGATCAAGAATTGCAATAGAGTGAATGTTTCATGGCAACAGAAAAGATAAAATACTAGAAAATTTGAAAAATTGACAGCTAGAAACACGAAATTATAGAAAGTAAAAATGCACATGTCCTTGAGTTAGATAATAGCTTTTGTTGAAAAGAAAAAAAACAAACATCCTTTAACTAAATAACTTTTGTAAAAACTATGAAGCTTGTGTGGAGAGCTTTCATTGTGCGAAGTTTTATCTACACTCTACACAACCTTTAATGAATTAATGAGTGATAGTGGTAGAGGCAGGGACTATGCTACATTGCAACTGTTACCCATGTTATTAATTGAACCAACATTTAATCAAAAAAATGTTACAAAATTAAATTAAATTAAAATATGTATAAAATATTTTGATTGTGAAATGACCTATGGTTTTTGGGCATGTGGTATTGATATCCGTGGTATTGTAACAACGCCTATTTACAAGTTAATAATATACATGGTAATGATGGTAAATGTGCATGGTTAAAAATATTTTATTATTAATGGAGCCCATAGTTAATTAAAAAAATGTTATGAAATTAAATTAAAATAAAATACATATAAAATATTTTGATTGTGAAATGAGTTATGGTTTTTGGGCATGTGGTATGGATAAGCAGGGGTATTGTAGCAAAACGTATTTACAAGCTAATAATATACATGGTAAAGTGGCGGTAAATATCATTGGTTAAAAATATTTTATTATTAATTGAGCCAACATTTAAATGTTACGTTCATTTCCATCGCACTACAATATCTCCCCCACATTAAATAGTCATATATATTATAATATTATATATAAATTTGTTGGCTTGCCCCAATAGGGATTTGAACATTGAATCTTGTGGTCTACATTACTTTTATAACATGGTAATGGCCAAATAACTCTCCACCATGGGCATGAATAGTCAATAATTATATTTCATATAAATTTTTTATTTTTGCCACATCTTTAATTAAATTTGATTTTTGAATTTTAATTACTCAATTTTGAATTTACCATTATTATTAATCTTATATATATATTATTTATAATAATTTCCAACAAAATCTAATAATAATGTTGACATCATTGTTACATTGATATTATAAATTTTTAATATCTCACATTTTTTCTTTTGAATTCTCTTTGTCCTAACTAAAAAGTTAGGAATATTAACTTATTAACAACTAACCTAGATCCATCTTAACTCTGGATCTACCAAGCACTAAGAGGAATCAAATATAATTTCAACCTAAAAGAGGTTTGCACCTCACAAAGATTTGATCCCTCTCGGCGCTTGCTAGATCAGGAGTTAAGATGGATCTAGGTTGGTCTATATACAACACTCTTATAATAGAACAATCAACACTTCTCTTGGTAAGTCACCTTTTGAAACTTTCTTTGGATATTTATTGCCTTCACCCTTGGATATTGTATATGGACAACAAGGCGAGGTGAAGGAGAACCTCATAGGAGATATATTAAGAGCGCATAAATTTGTTAAGAAGACTAGGTAAATCCATTTATAAGTACATCAAACACTGAAAAAGTCACAAGGAGAATACAAGGCTAAACATAACCAACACAGAATAGAGAAGCCATTTAGAGTGGGAGATAGAGTTTGACTACTAGTGAACAAAGATAGGGTACAGGTTCTTGGTAAGAAGATCAAGACTTCATAGTATGATTATGTTAAGATATTGGAAAGGGTGGAAGATAATGCATACAAACTTAGTCTATCCCCATACATGCACATTTTCTCAGTAGTGAACATGGAGAATCTCAAACGTTATGAGCCTTCCATGTTGGATCAAGAAGAGGAGCAAGTCCTACTTTCCATAGAGGACTTAAACACTAGATGTTTAGGTAGAGTTGATAGCGGGAATTTCTACAAAAGAGGTCTAGAAATATAAGATAAGGGTAGCATGACCTTTGACAGATTGGGTTGAAAGGACAACTTCTAAGCAAAACAAAGTGATACTCTAGGAAGAAGGTAGAGGATGAATTTCCTCATATGGGGAGATATGAGTCGAAATGGATCATTATGTTATTTGTCTTGCTTAATGCTTTTGAAGTGCAAAAAAATGGCAGAATTTGCTTGTAGGGTCATTTTAACAATGGATCCCAATTTGGAGAATTGGGGTTTGAAACCTTTTAGAGCCTTTTTAAAGCATCAAATGACATTTTTTGGGGGGTCAAAACTTTCTTACTTTAGTGTTAGGCCATAGAAAACTAATCTACACTTAGAGACATTTTTAACGATGCAAGAATCATGCCAATTAGAGTTACTAGGAAAAAGTTATGCCTTTCACAAGTTGACTTACCATTTTGACGACCATGATAGAGATGATGCCACATCAGTCCCCAATACTCATGCAAATGGGGCTAACCACATGTAGACATTCAAGAGGACTCTAGAAGGCCCATACTATAACTCTAGTTGAAGGTTGAGGGAGTTAATCCTTACCCCTAGCTAGCTATCGAGCGGTGTTATGTACCGGGCCACTAGGAGGAATAAGGGCTCCATTTTATGCTATTGTATTTTGTTACATAGTTGAGCAAAACAGCTAGGAGTGGGAGTTAGAGAGTAAAAAATAGGATGTTAAGGATCTATAGTAGCCTTACAAGTAACTCCATAGATAATACCTCTTCCTTTATATATGCATATTGTTTTTCTTTTGTAAGCTTGGTAGGACCTTTTCATTAATTTTCTTCAAAAAATGGCAAGTTACAACCAGAAAGCAAGTGGTTAGGTGGCATCAACCTGCCCAGAGGGAAACCAAATCTGTTGGCCACCTAACTCCATTATATGCCATCCAAAAACAAAAAAGTTTAAGATTGTCAAGTAGTGTTAGATATGTTTAAGTATTTTTAAACCTTCTATAGACTAAACATCTAAAAACAGAAAGCATAAACTACAAATACTTCATATGACAAAATTAAGAACCAAAACTAATCCAAACATGCTACTAGTCATCATAAGAGTCCATAGGAGCTGGATCCTTCACGCTCAAACCGAGAATTTTTGTCTATGGGAGGCACGAGATATGTCTTTCAATGCAGTTGAGAAGACCATTATGTTGCTGGAGCTGAATCAGTTGGAATTCCTTATGGATTTTAGAGAGTGCATGATCAGTCTTGGAGGAATCCATAGGAGGATTAGTCAAAGCTTTGGCTACTATATTTTTCATTAATCAATAAAGATAAACTGTCTGCTTGTACTGAGAAGACCTGCCTCTAGAATGACTACCATCAGGCACCAAATCTTGTTAGTCACCCAAATCAATGTCTGTGTTTGTTGCATGTTGGTTCAACTTAGATTCCCAACTTGAGATTAGCAGACAAAACTAAGGCAGAGTGCCAATTTGAAATGCTTGAGCTGCATCTCGGATAAGACAAGAGGTTGTTTTTTGGCCTCTATTTCTCGTTGGGCGAGGGTGGGTTTGACTACCTTCTCGGCTCGACCCTGACTTCCTTCTGCAACCATGACCACCACTAGCCTGAGCGCCTTTGACAGAGGCGGAATGAGCCATATGAATATTTATCTTTGAACCCTTAATGAGACATCCCTTAGAACAAGGCGTTAGAACCTCAGGCTCGCGACAGGAGGTGACCTGAAAGTCCCAAAACCCTCTCAGAGAAGAAAAACCTGTAAAACTATCATGGCATAAATGCAGATAGCAGTAAGTATAAAGGTAGGCCACCCAACAATTGTTGTGGACAAAGCTTTGGACCTGGCCCCAGAGTCCAGGAACAATCAACCAGGCCTCCTTAAGGCGACTGAAGATGGAATAAAGAGACAGATGAGTACAAACCAGACCCAGAAGAACCCATTACATTTGCACCATTAAAACTAGTGAGCAGACAAGATAATTACCACAAACATCCATGCATGAGGTAAAAATAAATTGCCATATGGGATAACCCCAGTACATCCCCATACGAGAGAGACATATTAAGAAATGTACATAAATAATAGTTCAATATATAGACAGACGATTATAAAAACCCACAGTTTCCTTCCAAAAAACCGCAGGTGAGTTTCCATCGAACATAAACATCAATATAAAAACACTTCTCTAGTGAAAAGATAGAGAGACTGAGCGAGCAAGAGAGGTAGGGCAAGATAATCATAGAAAAGAAACATACCCACTAAGAGAGACTGTGTACAGATGGTGGCTGATTGCACCCAGGTGGTAAATTGCTTGGAGCTTCATCTCGATCCCACGACTATAAACCAGCAAACCTGTAACCAGAACCTTTCTCACAACATAAAAACTAACTAACACTATGGAGAAATTGCCACCATAAAACCTCGACTCAGAAGTTGACCTACCATCCTCCCCTATACCATAAATGCTCTGCATGCGTGTTGCCACCTCTCCATACGGTTAAAGTGTGCAAGAGGTGATGTAACATCGTCCTCTCATTTTTCTCTCCATCATATTAAACGTATTAACGATCCCAATACATCTGGCTCACACCCTGATCGAGGTTTGTACATGCATATTTTCATACCAAAGAAAAGAGAGCAAGGAAGCCTCACCTTTTAGCTAGGTTTTCTCCTGTAAAGGTTTCCTAAAATAAAACTTTTGTTTATTGTGGATGGTGTGTGTGTGTGTATTTCCATTTATTTTCTGTTTCTTGCATTGGAGTGCTTTTATTTGTTCAAGTAAAAAATGAAATATTAAAAAACTAAAAAATCTAAAGGAAAATTAATGTTCATAATATAGATTTGAGTTATATTATTAAATTTGTTGTGACAAACTATTCCCATAAAATATTCATAACAATATATAAATCAGTGAACATTGCACAATGTCATTAATATAACTATAATAAATACTAATTAGATCCATCCTAACTCCGGATCTACCAAGCGCTAAGAGGATCAAATCTCTTTTCACTTGAAAAGAGGTTTGCATATCGAAAGATTTGATCCCTCTAGTCACTTGGTAGATCCAGAGTTAACATGGATCTAGGCTGGTTTAATTTCCGCCTTTAAATATGCTACATTCCACATGTATACCATGGGTCATTTTTATTTTCTTTTTATAGAGCTATTTTTATTTTGTTTTATTTTGACTAAATTAAAATTTTTACATTACATTAATTTTTTTATTTAATTTTATTTTTCAAATTGTATTTTAGTTTTATTTTGTAATTTGACTTAGTAAAAATGTTGAACTTTACATTACAACATCTCTACCATACTACTGTAGAGCCCTCAATAATGTTCAAAAACAAATTAAAAACTAAAAACTAAATTGTGCCAAAAGTAGTTGAGAGATGTTGTAATGTTCTGTTAAATAATTTGACTAATTCAAATTACATAAAAATAAAATAAATAATTAATAATTATAATTATTAATAAAACATTTTGACTCGTCAAATTATATTAAAAAAACTTTAATTGTAATTAATAATTAAAACAACCTAAATCTTTTAACCCTCAACCTACCAAGTACAAAGAGGGATCAAATCTCTTTATGTGCAAGATCGACCAAGTACAAAGAGAAATCAAATCTCTTAATGTGCAAATCTCTTTTAAAAGAGATTTAATGCTTCTCAAGTCTTGATAGATCCACAATTAAAATACAATAAAATAATTCAGAGTTAAAATAAAATAAAATAATTAGTAATTATAATTATTAATAAAACATTTTGATTGGTCAATTTTTTTTTAATTGTAATTATTAATTAAACCAATCTAAATTCATTTTAATTTTTAAATACAAAGAAGAATCAAAGCTTTTAACTTGTAAACTTTTTTTAGAATGAAAAGAAATTTAATCTTTTCTCGACTCTTAATAAACTCTTTTTAAAATATATATTTTTTAATATTTCTCACTCCTAAAAGAATCTTTTAAAATAAAAAAAAATATAATACTTCTCCCTTTTACTCTTAATAAATCAAAATTAAAATAAATTTGAGCTCATCGTAATTTTGCTCTCTCACTTAATTTATATTTAATTTAAGCAAGAGGGCCAAAAAAAAATATTCTACACCCAAGAAAATACAAATTAAAAAAGTTACTTCCAAGTGTCAATCCATGATAGTGGAAGTAACCCCACCGAGCAAAAGTTGAAGGCCATAGAGTAAGAAGAGAAGTGGGGAGGCACGGATAAACTATAGCAATGCACCCTGGGCTTTTCTGCGGATTTTAATATATGCCGTGGTACTATGTAGAGGGTATAGGCTATTTGGTAGAAAGCGGATGATCGACAACGTCTCAGGACGGACATGTGAAATCCCCTGGAGACACATAGAGATATCCACCCACAGAGAATGTGCCCAGTGCTCTCGACGCAGTAAAATAGAAGAACATAGCTCTCTGCCATTAGACAGCCAGGCGGAAGCAAGAAGTGGTCAACAGGCTTTTAGAGATTAGTTACAAATGCTATATATGTTTATCCTGTCCTATCTTTAGGATAATACCGTTTGTTTGCTTAAATGAGGAGATTTCACTGTGGGTATAATTTCCGCTAGGGTTCACTGCGTGCCGCCATAGAAGCACAACCGGAACTTAATGAGCAGAGCAAGGCATCCAGGGACAATCCGGTGAGTCTTCCATCATTGCAGTAGCATTAATCTCTGTAATTTTGTTGTTTTCTGCCTCTTTTTGTCTTTTTGCCCGCCATTGTTAGATGAGCAATAGGGCAGTTTGGGATAAGGGAATGGAAACGAAGGAAGGGGAGGCTGACTGTTTATGTATAAGGGCTGTTGATGATTTAGACGGGTATTGCCACCCGGGGAATAACATTCCAGGAGGGCCGAGGGTATTGAAAAAGGCAAAAATCAGAGAAGAAGATGAATCTGAGGGGTTGATCAGAAGGGAGTTTGGGCATCACGAGAAGGGCGTGGCACGCATCAACAATGGAAGCTTTGGTTGCTGCCCTTCTTCCGTGTTATCTGCACAGGCGAAGTGGCAACGCCTGTTCTTACAACAGCCTGACAGTTTCTTCCATGGCGCTCTTCAGAAGGGGCTCTCGCAGTCTAGACAGATGATATGTACGCTGGTTAATGCTGCTCATGGTGAAGAAATCTCTCTAGTAGATAATGTAACCACAGCAGTGGCGGTAGTGCTGCAACAGGTTGCCTGGGGGTTCACGGAAGGGAAATTTGAGAAGGGAGATGCTGTGTTGATGCTTCACTTTGCCTATGGAGCCGTGAAGAAGGCCATACAAGCTTATGCAGTTCGTGCAGGTGCCCGGGTAATCGAAGTTCATTTGCCTTTTCCGCTGTCGTCGAAAGAAGAGATCATTGTGAAATTTAGGAAGGCTCTGCAGCAGGGTAAGGCCCAGTCCGGGAAAGTCAGATTAGCAGTCCTTGATCATGTGACGTCTATGCCATCGATTGTCTTGCCCATAAAAGAGCTTATTAGGATTTGCAGGGAGGAGGGTGTGGACCAGGTTTTTGTAGATGGAGCTCATTCTATTGGGAATTTGGACATTGATATGCAAGACATCAATGCCGACTTTTACACTAGTAACCTTCACAAATGGTTTTTTTGTCCTCCGTCGGTTGCGTTTCTTTACTGCCGTCGTTCCCTTCTTCCTAATCTGCATCACCCAGTTGTTTCGAGTGAATATGGAAACGGATTGGCTATGGAGTCTGCATGGATTGGAAACAGGGACTACAGTCCCCAGCTTTCTGTGCCTGCTGCGGTAGAATTTTTTAAACAATTTGAGGGTGGTGTTGAAGGCGTCAGGAAAAAGAATCACGATTCTGTTGTTCGCATGGGAGAGATGCTTGCGAAGGCCTGGGATACCCATTTGGGTGCTCCTCCAGAATTGTGCTCGGCAATGGCGATGGTCGGTTTACCAGATTCATTAAAAATTAGCTCTGAAAAAGATGCTATCGACTTGAGGAACCGCTTGAGGAAGGATTTTGGAGTGGAGGTTCCGATATATCACAGGCCTCAAATAGCAAAAACTGACTTTGACGTAACTGATTGTCCAAAATCAGCATTTTCAGCTTATGCAAGAATATCTTATCAAGTATACAATACTGTGGATGATTATCGAAAGTTTCGCGATGCTATAAATCAGCTTGTGTTGGAGGCTTCTCCACCTCAATAAAAAAATGACAGTTTATAGATCATAATAACAACTATCAGAGCAACAAGAAGGTTCCTCTTGAAGTCTCTATATCACAATTCATTCCAATTTTATCACTTTTTGTTTCAGAGATTCAAATATATCTTCCTTCTCTTCCATTGTTTTGTGGGTTACATTCAATGGATAGGAAAGAACATAGTAAGAGGAGAGGCCAAATTAATGAGGAAGGGCTTATGTTTATGAATGCCTTCTTTTAGATGGGCAAGGATCTTGTAGAAGTTGATCTGGTACATGTTTTCATATTAGAGGGAACCTCTTAGTAGTCTCCAAATTAGTTCAACATGTGAAGTGGAATCCAGATATTGCTAGAGAGAGCAGAAGTAAAATTTTCTGTGAATTAGTTATCAACTATAATTTTTCACTATGTCCCTGTCAATAGAAGACAGTCAATTATGCGCAGATCTCATTTAGATGTGGAAAAATTCTAGATAAGGTTGCTGGTGTTATTTATATCTAATTTTACAGATCAATGATTGGTTGTTTTTAGATCTTTATGATAAATGTCATGCTTTACAAGTGTTTTTATTGAGACAATGTTGCAACCGGTTACTTCCTTTAATTTTCCTCTCATGCATATATTATAACAGGGGCAATACTGGTCAAAAGACAGTTTTCCAAACAAAAATAGTTGTGGGCTTCCAAAGTAGAAATACTGGAAAGCAGATGTTAAGTACAGAAAATATAATTTTTTTAACTAGACACCAGGGATGCAAACCAAATGGAGGTCAGCTAGTCTGCACAATGACAACCATCCAGAAATGAATCCAATTTTGGACAAGGAACATAGGCAAAGTCAACTCATAAGACATACTGATTTTCTTAGGCCAGAACATCTGAATAAATGGATATCATATTATCAAGGTTTGCCCATAGTTGCCAAGGTTTCTTGGTGCAATGGCAGGGGTAGGAGTGGATACAGGTGGACGCTTAGGCACAAGTATGGTATTCTTTTTCCAGTTGGTTTCATCAGTATAGGCTTCGCAGCATATTGAGTCTTGACCCAAAAACCTATTAAAAATAAGAAAACAAATCGAAAAATCAGTTACAAAACTTGTAGTCTGGTTGAACAATTGCTGCAACATTGTATAAATATCATTATTATTGGTAAATCTCTTTTGACTCTAAATAGGATTTATGTATCTAGTGCCATCATTTGATGGGTGTTAGGTGCATCGTGGGTATGCTGCATTTGAGAACTCTGATCAAGATAGCTCAGTTTTTGTGTTATTTGCCATCTATGACCAGGCACTGAGCATCTATTTTCGTTCCAGGCCTACGAAAAATCAGTGTGGCATATCTCTTGTTAAGGATTTCATTCCACATCAATATACGTATCTCCCTGTGTTTAAAAAAAAGGTAAAAGGATGAAAAAAGAGTGAATGTGAGTGAATTAATCCCATTTTGGCAGTAATTGTAGACAAGGGTGGTTTATGATGTATTATGCACCAAAATCTTTACTACCTGGCTTTGAGGTGCAAGTCCCAGGGTTGATGTGATAGCATCCTCCTTTACTTTGGTACTAATTTACCAACATCTTGTAGAAATGATTGTATGCTTTGTGAGTCCCCACGTAATGCTTCTTGTCTTTGTGATATGCTCTTAGTTGTAAGCTTATATAAAACAAAGTGACATATCCCTTGTTGATGATCTTCTTCCACATTAATATGACTAGTACAGTTCAGTTGTTTGTTAGCATGATTCTAGAATGCCTTCTGTTGGATGGAAGAGGAAGGGACACAAAAAGGTTGTTCCTTGCAACAGACTTAGGCAGTCCCTCAGCTTCTGTAAATCTTTTTGCTCAGGAAAAGGTTATTTATACTAACAAATCAGCAGACTGGGAAACAGTCATTACATGCATCATATCAAGTTTCAATACGCAATTTCAGAATAAACATATCCAGTTTCAGAACTTAAACTCCCATATAAAGTTTAAACAGTTATTATACTCAGGGCACGGCCTAACATTTACTTACAAGAAATACAGTTCATAACACTAAGTTCATCTTCAGACTATCTGACAGTGACCAAGATTAGATCCCACATCTTCCACAAGATTATCATACGATTTCTCCTTTATTAGAGTTATCAAATGGTTGTCTGTTGTGTATCCTGACATTTGCCTCTCAAGTCTCACTCTCACATAACATGAATATGTTCATATTCTTAATTGACTGGTGTACATGCCTACACAATTTATGCATCATATCAAGTTTGAATACATGGTTCCAATATCAGAATCTACGTACCCAGTTTCAGAACTTGAAACTCCCATATAAACAATTATTATATTCAGGCCAGGGCCTAACAATTACTTACAAGAAATACGGTTCATAACACTAAGTCAGTGAAACATGAATCTCCGATCACTCGCAATTAATCACGAGTCAAACTCTGCTCTTCCTTCAAACGATCCGATTCAACTATGGGCGAGTCAAACACACGGTCAACGTGGGTTTCACTTGCGACTCATCGATTAATTGCGATTTAGGCGACTGAGGTGATTTTCAACCCTCAACTCGAGGGGCACGGGTTTTAACTTTTAGGGTTCCTGCGTTTTTCGTTGCATAGTTTAGTTACGTTAAAAATTAAAAGTTGGTCTGTAATTGACTTTTCTCACTGCTGAGGCCTACAACTCATACGTCGAGAAGGTAATAGAGGCATGGTTTCAGTTTCAATTTACGCCATGTAATAGAGTTGTAGTGTAATAGAGGCGTAGTGTGCAGTGTGCTCCATTGTAGCTTCAACATGTGCTTGGTCAGAGATTTCAGTAGCAAACCATTATCATATCATTTTAGCAGCAATCAAGAGATTTCAGTTACAGCTTTTTTACTGATTAGTATCCAGTATTTTATAAACTTTTAGAAGCAGATGCCTCTGGTTCGATGTAGTCACAGGTTAGGAGTCAAGACCCAGTACTTTGGATCATGTTTGGACTCATAACATATATGAGATAGTTATTCATTCATGATATTTTGGACATCTATTGATATTATGCATTGTTTGGACATGGCTTTATTGAATATCAATGAAAAATGTTTTGTTTTGTTTTGTTTTTTTTGTTTGTTTTGTTTTTTTTTTTAATAGTTAATTCAATATATGTTTATATCTTAAATTATCGAATTCACCGATTTTTTCCCAATTTTTCCCCGATCTGATTAAAACTCTTCGCTCTTTTGCCTCGCTGATTTATTGTCGATTCCGAGTTTGGTAACATTGCACTAAGTTCATCTTCAGACCATCTGACAGTCTTACCAAGATTAGATCCCAGGTCTTCCACAAGACTACTGTACAATTTCTACTTTATTAGAGTTATTCAAGAGTTGTCTGTCTTGTATCCTGACATTTGCCTCTCAATCTCAATTCTCACTCTTACATAACATGAATATGTTCATATTCTTAATTCACTGATGTACATGCCTACTCAATGTATGGATGTATGAAACCTTTGTTTCCTATATTTATAAGGATTAATTCTCATCTTCAGCTTACTACAACATGGATTTGAGGCATTACTTTATTTTGATGCCTTCTAGTTTTATTTCAGTGATAGGCTGATCCAAGCAACCTTCTGTATTCTATCTAGGCACACATTCATGCATTATTCAATTTTTTTCTTTTCTTTTTACAATATGTGTGTGTGTGTGTGTGTGAGAGAGAGAGAGAGGGGAATTCCTTAGTCATTTGTAGGCATAGCCAACTTACACATGCAATTGAATGGCAGGGATTGCTTTCCTTTGTTTTATACATTTGATTGTTGAGAAGACACATTATGTCTGTAGTATTTCTTTTTAATCTCTAGGTCTTTATTTGTTAAAGCTGGCAACTAGGGATCAATTCCCTCATTTGGCAGCTTCTCTTTTGATGGCACTCTTCATCCTTGAAGCACACTTGGTGGCATCATTCTTCATTTGAAATTTTGGAATTTTTCTCCACCCACAAATGCCTCTTTTTCATGTCGGCTCGGGTCTGCCCCTATTCATGTCGGCCCTCTTGATGAAAAGGCACATCTCTTCACCCATGCCAACCACTATAAATATAGCCTCATGTTCACCTCATTTGGGACATTCACACAACTCGGCATTTCTCCTAAAGCAGCTCAGACCTGAGGTAGAAGAAGAAGATGATATTTTGAGGCACATGTGAAGGGTCTCCCCCTCTGTTCAGTGTTGACCAGCATTCTCTTTCTCCGTTGACTCTCATTGACCGATCTCTCTCTTTCACTGTTTGACCGAGTTCAATAAGGCTGTTTTGGGAGACTTCTTTGACCGAGCTCCTAGCAAAAATATAGAGTTCTGAGCATCTTTCCATAGGTTTGGACCTCCCCGTTGACCTGCATTGACTGCAGGTCAACTCTGTCAACTCTGCAACAGCTGACCGAATTTCAGAGACCTGTGACAGTCCCAAATTCGGACTTCCTGAGGCATTTCAGAGATAACACTTGGCAGTGTTTGGTGTAACACTTGGCAGTGTTTGGTGGGTCTGTTGTTTATCCTTTTGACAGCTGTTGGTTGGGTTTTTGTGGACAGTTTGACAGTCAAAGGCTTGACTTTGACTTTATCATCATTGTACATTATTGGATTTTCTCTCTTTGAACATTTGATATTTATTAAGAAGAATAGATCTGTCGGGTTTTCCCCTTGTGGGTTTTGCCCCGGCATTAGCCTAAATATCTGTGTTCTCTTGTCTTGGCTTGTCTTCTGCATTGTATTGTTTATGTTCTATCTACAGTTACTATCAATGTTGATCTAATGGTTAATGTGATTGCTATTGAAATCTAAGTGGTAATTGTCATTGGGCTAAGCAAAGCACATTGAAGTAATTGTTGTAAGCATAGAACATATCATTGTCAAAATTAACATGGTATTAAAGCCAAGTTGAGGACAAGCCCAAGCAAATATTTGTTGACAAAGACTAGCTCCATGGCCACCGCCTACTTCAAGTCTGAGGACAAGCTCAATGACAACTTTGACTAACATGCTTGGAAGATGACACTGGAGTTGACTTTGGAAGAACATGAAGCTCTGGAATATATACAAGGAAAAATGGTGGAGCCTCCTTCAAGTGCACTTGCTGCTATTAGAACAAAGTATAGAAAAGGTGAGGTCAAAGCTAAGAAAATCTTAATTGACTCCATTCAAAAGCATTTAACTGCCTATATTTCTTATTTGGGAACTTCTAAGGAAATGTATGATAAGTTGATTGGGATGTTCAAAGTCAACAATGCAAATCAAATTCTCTTTCTCAAGAACAAGTTAAAGGATATCAAGATGGATAAAGGGGAGTCTATCCAATAACTCAAGTCAAGAATGATTCGCTGTCTATTGGAGAAGTTACCGCTGACATGGAACTCACTCTTATTGCACTTGGAGGTCTTACAAGACCATGGGAAACATTTGTCATCACCATTCTCAATAATGGTAGGATACTTGGTTTTGATGAGCTATTGGCTAGATGCACTCAAGAGGAAAACAAGAATGATGGAGAGAGATAAGTCCGACAATGGAAATGAACTTATTGCTTTCTCTGCACATGCTAAGAGGAGGAATGATGTTGGTCCATCTAATTCAAGGAGACAAGGTCAAGGATCTAAGAAGGGATTCAACGAAAAAGGCAAAGGAAGATGCTACAATTGCAACAAATTCGGCCACTGTGCTAGAGAGTGTCCTCACAAGAAGAATCCTCCAAGAAACAACAACAACAATAATCAAAGAAACAACAAGTATAACAATAAGGGAAAAATGAATGCTACTGCTGCCCGAGAAAGAAATAATCAACCTCCCAAGATGACAAGAAATGCCAGGTATGATGAAAATAATGTTGTAGAAAAACAAGATGAATTCTGTCTTATTTTTGCTTTATGCACTGCCTCTCCTCTAGACACCTTGGATCATTGGCTAATTGATAATGGAGCCTCAAGGCATTTCACTGGATATAAGAAGGTTCTCTCAAATTTAGTTGAGAGGAAGACTAATCTAAATATTATTCTTGGAGATAATGCCACTTACCCAATGAAAGGAATATGAAGTGTTACTCTTCACTTGAACTATGGTCAAACCATACATTTTCAGGAAGTCTTGTATGTGCCTGATTTGAAGAAGAATTTGGTGTTTACTTCTATGATGGAAGACAAAGGTTTTAATGTAGCTATCATTGATGGAAATGTATGTGTATGGCATAGGAACTTCAAAGATGCTTTTACTCTCAGGTTTAGGATTGATGGTCTTTATCAAGTTGGTGGAAGTGTTTTGGCAGCATTGGCAAGTGACACCTTTATTCAATGTGAGCTATGGCACTGAAGATTTGCCCACTTACATTACAAAGCCTTACCTGGGGTAAGGAAGATGGTCACAGAAATGCCTGAGTTTCATATGAACCATGAAGGAGTCTATCAAGGTTGTGCAACTGGGAAACATACAAAGGGACCATTCCCTTTTAGTGAGAGCAAGACAACTAATATTCTTCAATTGATCCATTCTGACCTGTCTAGTACCTTGCCCGTAACTTCATTAGGAGGATACTCTTACTATGCAATATTTGTGGATGACTTCTCCCGCAAAACATGGACTTTTTTTCTTGAAGTAAAAGGATGAAGTGTTCAAATGGTTCTGTTCTTTTAAAGCGTTGGTGGAGAATCAAACAAGAAAGAAGATCAATGCATTGAGGATTGATAATGGAACCTAATATGAATTTAATGAATTCAGTGGCTTTTTCAAAGAGGAAGGCATTAAGAGGGAGACAATCGTTCCATTTACTCCAGAGCAAAATGGAGTTGCTGAAAGAAAGAATCGAACTATTATGGAATTCACCCGTGCCATGATCTACGATCAAGGTCTAACGAAATTCTTGTGCGGAGAAGCTGCTAACACTGTTGTATATGTTCAAAATAAGAGCCTTCATCAAGCTTTGGATTTCAAGGCACTCGAAGAAGTCTTCATTGGTAAGGAACCTCATGCTTCTCATTTTAGAATCTTTGGCTCTCTTGTGTATTTTCATGTTCCTAGAGAGAAAAGGAACAAGTTGGAAGCTTCTGGGAAGAAAGGTGTATTTGTTGGATATAGTGAAAATTCAAAGGCATATGGAATTTAGGTACCTGGTCAAAGGGAGGTAGAAGTAAGGAGAGATGTTACTTTTGATGAAGGCACTACCCTCGGAAAAGCCAAAGATCTCCCCATCTCAAGGAAGGATGACGATGCTGTTGAAAAACAAGAAGAACTTAGAAGTATTTTTATTGGCCGAACCTTCATTAAACATGACAACGCGATTAGAACCTGCATTGCCTGTGCCATTGCCAAACCAACAATCAAGAAGCAAGGCCTGTATGCTCCTCTGCCTACTCCTAGTCGGCCTTGGGAGTTCATCTCCGTGGATTACATGTCAGTCCTTCCTTCTATTAAACATGACAATGACGACGTATTTGTGGTCATCGACAAATACTCCAAGATGGCCATTCTGGCGGCCTGCAAGAAGAGTATCATAGCAGAAGCCACTGCTAAGCTCTTCTTTGAATGAGTGTGGGTACATTTTGGGATCCCACAGTCCATTATCTCATATCGGGCAGCAGGTTCCTGACTGTATTTTGGTCAAGCCTCTGGACGCTGGATACCAAACTCACTAAGTCCACAACCTTCCACCTCCAAATTGATGGCTAAATAGAGGTTGTCAACAGGATGATTGTGCACATTTTGCGCATGTACAACTCAAAGCATCCACGCACATGGGATGAAAGCCTCCCCTATGTCTAGCACAACTACAACAGAGCTTTCCATATCTCAATTGGTCACTGCCCCTTTCAGGTGGGGTTGGGATTCCAGCCACTATGTCCCATTGATGTGGCCATACCATTTGTAGCTACTTAAGCAAATTCGACTCATGTCTAGTCCAAAGTTGACTGGGCTAATAGCTTCATTTAGCGCATTCAGCACAACCGCCAACAAGTCGACGACATATTGGACAAAGCCAATGCTAAGTAAAAGCAATGTCATGATCAACATTGAGTGCCACACAAGTTCTAGGTGGGCGACAAAGTTTGGTTACATTTGCAGAAGGAGTGCCTGCCAATGCTAAATAAAAGCAATGTCATGATCAACATCGAGTGCCACACAAGTTTTAGGTGGGCGACAAAGTTTTGTTACATTTGCAGAAGGAGTGCCTTGCTGCCCCCCCCTGCAATCTTCACTCGCTCCGATATGGGCCGTACACCATCACCAAGGCTGTAGGAGACAATGCCTTCGAGCCCAACATTACATCGTTGCTTTGTCTGCACCCATTCAATGTGGACTGGTTGTGACCATACTTTTCTCCATTGTTGGACACATCTGATGTTGCTGAGCAACTAACACCAACATAGCCCAACCCAAGCTGCATCGAGCATGCCACAATTGACATGGTCATGGACACAGATCAAGAACACTCACCAGTAGAGGATCCAACTATATCGAATTATCAAAGTAGGCCAACTCCTTCACCAGGGCAAGTGGTTCACCAGGGACCAAGTTCAACAGAATTTTCCTCACCTCATGGTTGCTCTGCATGCAATGGGAACCATTGCTTCCTAAGGGAGGAGGACTAATCCTGGTGGATATTGGCGGCCACCCACCTATTCCACCTAGACCTCCAGTGGATTTCATTTGTCTCCTTGATTATAGCAGCATTTGTTATTTTTAGCAATTTTTCTGGTCCTGAATTTCCAGAGCTGTTTTGACCCCCTAAACAACGTTTTTTTGAGGTCTGCAATAGGCCCATAGCCATAGGCAAGGCTTTGCTGCAAATCCTGTAGTACTCAGAGAGATCTTTCCAACGAGGTATCGTACGCGCCAAACAGAGATCATATGGCCAAGTTACGACCCCGAGAAGTTAGCTGCCCAACTAACCTCAACGGGGCCTACAAACTTTTGGTGTTTCATCTCTTGGGGTTAGGGTTTTGTTTGTTTAGGGTTTTCCTTTGCCGTTCAATAATAAAAAGGTCCTTGAGCCTCATTGGAATACAATTTAGAGGCATGTAGCCGCCACATCTCTTATTAGAGATAAGCTACCATCGCTTGAGCTAGTTTATTTCCATTCTGTATGTAAGCATATTTCAGTTCTTGGATATTAATGAAATGAAGTTTTGTTTCTACTACATCTTTGTGTTTGTGTTTATATTTGTATTTTGTTGCGTTCCTGCATAAATCCGAATCATTGCACCAGTTGCTCGATACACCACTATTCGATCCATAATTGCTCTTGCTGCCAACTAAGGATGGAGCCTACATCAAATGGACGTCAAGATTTCATTTTTGCATGGCTCACATAAGGAGGAAGTCTACTTGGAATAACCTCAAGGGTTTGAAGTACAAGATAGAAGGACACATGTATGCAGGTTGAAAAAAGTCCTTTATGGGTTAAAGCAAGCCCTTAGGGCTTGGTATGAGAGGATTGATAACTATCTTATGAAGCTGGGATTTACAAGGAGTTATGTTGATCCAAACTTATACTTTTAAGGTTGAAAAGGACATGCCACTTATTTTGGTCTTTTATGTCGATGATCTATTTTTGATTGGTGCAGACCCTATCATTTATCAATGCAAGAGGGAGTTGACTTCAAAATTCGAGATGAAGGACCTAGGATTGATGCATTACTTCTTAGGCTTGGAGGTTTGGCAAAAGCCAGGCGAGATTTCCCTTTCTCAAGGGAAATACATTGTGAAGCTGTTAGAAAGATGTGGTATGGTGGAGTGCAAGCCTGTGTCTACTCCGATGGAACTAAATTTCAAGAAGCCATGTGGAAGTGCTACTGGTCCAGAATTGGCAAATCCTTCTGAATATAGACAACATGTAGGGGCCCTGATGTTCTTGGTAAACTCTCGTTTGGACATATGCTTCACTGTAAATACTTTGAGTCAATTTATGGTTTAGCCTTATCATGTACATTGGGTTGCTGCAAAGAATTTTCTAAGATACTTCGTGGCACTATCAACTATGGACTAAGATATACTACCGAGAACTTGAGGCTTCATGGATATTTTGATGCTGATTGGGATGGTAGTATAGAAAAAGCACATATGGATGCAATTTTTTCTTTGGGATTTGTTGCAATTTCATGGATGAGCTAAAAACAAAAATTTGTTGCACTAAGCACCATTGAGGCTGAATATATTGCAGCTAGTATGGCCTGTTGTGAAGCTATTTGGTTGAGGAAGCTCTTTAGTGAACTCTTTGAGCATGTGCTGGATACCACCGTCATTTATTGCGATAACCAAAGTGGGATTTGCCTTTTAGAGAATCCTGTGTTCCACGACGGATCCAAGCATATTGATATCAGGTACCACTTTATCCGGGATATGGGACAACAGGGAGCAATAAGGCTCCAACACATCAGGACAGATGAACATGTTGCTGACATCCTCACAAAGCCTTTGGGAAAGGCCAAGTTCTCAATCTTCAGAGAGATACTTGGAGTCGCTAGGAGCTCCTAGGGGCGGGGGTACTTCTTGGATCTATATGCGACCATAGGATGAGTGGTTCACCTTCCCCTGTGATACTCCATGGTGATATATGTGAGCATAGGGTGAGTGGCTCACCTTCCCCTGTGATACCCCATGGTGATATATGTGATCATAGGGTGAGTGGGTCACCTTCCCCTCTGATTGATGACATATGCATAGGATGAGTGGTTCACCTTCTCCTGTGGATGCCCCAACATACATCCTACCCTTGCAGTCTAGGACTCTTGGGAAGTACCTCTCATTCAACCAATGAGTTGGGAAATGTGGATAGGGGCCATTCGCACTACCGACGGACACGTTTGGTATTGCCATACTCCCTATGTCTAGGATGCATGATGTTCAACAGCTTGATCACTAAGGATCAAGTCCGGTAGGGGTTCTACCCTTGGACATGAGGACTTGCCTCTGTCATATGGATGAGGGTGGTAGGGTCTTGTGACTCACCCTCCATGATCTTTTCTTCTTGATCTATATCAATCTTAAGTAGAGACGACACATGATGAGCTTGATGGTATAACTATGGATGGATGTTGGCAAGTGGAATTACTCCCTAATTGAGAGGGAGTGTTAAAATTGGCAACTGGGGATCAATTCCCTCATTTGGCAGCTCCTCTTTTGATGGCACTCTTCACCCTTGAAGCACACTTGATGGCATCATTTTTCATTTGAAAATTTGGAATTTTTCTCCACCCACAAATGCCTCTTTTTTATGTTGGCTCAGGTCTGCCCCTACTCATGTCGGCCCTCTTGATGAAAAAACATGTCTCTTCACCCATGCCAACCACTATAAATATTGCCTCATGTTCACCTCATTTGGCACATTCACACAACTCGGCATCTCTCCTAAAGCAGCTGGGACCTGAGGCAGAAGAAGAAGACAATTTTCTTAGGCACATGTGAATGGTTTCTCTCTCTGGTCAGTGTTGACCTGAATTCTCTCTCTCCGTTGACTCTCATTGACCAAGCACTCTCTCTCACTGTTTGTTCAGGAAGGCTGTTTGTGGGAGACTTCTTTGATCGAGCTCCTGGGCACAGGCACCGAGATTTTGAGCATCTTTCCACAGGGTCGGACCTCCCTGTTGACTTGCGTTGACTGCAGGCCAATTCTGCAACAGTGGACCAAATTTCAGAGACCTGTAACAGTCCGAAATTCAGACTTCCTGAGGCATTTCAGAGATGACACTTGGCAGCATTTGATGGGTCTTGTTGGACACCTAATCCTAAATGGGTTAGTGTGGAAGCCGAATGGACAAAGCAGTCCAAGAGACCTTGGGATGTGAATCCCAACGGTCACATAATGTACCATAAATATACATCATTTGTGAATAAAAAATGTATTGCATGATTTATCTTTCCTATTTTGTTCTCGCTGTCCATGTCTGTTTAACACGGTATCAGAGCCATGATGTGTGGCCTGTTTTTCCCTGAAGCACTGTCCACTGCCTGAAGGAGAAACGCTTGAAGGAAATAAAACGCCTGCCTGACAAAGAAAGCCTGAAGCGCTGTCCACTGCCTGAAGGAGAAACGGTTGAAGGAAATAAAACGCTTGCCTGACAAAGAACGCCTGAAGCGTTGTCTCTGCCTGAACGCTGCACTCCTGCTCTGTCCACCGTTACCAGAATTGATGCCATACCCTCTCTTCTACTCAAATGCTGCCTGACAAGGAACGCAGGAACGCCTGAAGGTAACACTTTTGATATATGAACGGATTTGATATATGAGCTGGAGTTTGACATTGAAATGCTGTCTGGTATCCGATGTTTGAAACGATGTTTGAAACGCTCTCATCCCTTACTCTTCGCTGTTTGGAAAGCTGTTTGAAACGCTCTCATCCGTTAGACTGTACACGGGTTTAGACTGTACACGGGTTTAAAGGTCAAGTTGTAAGTTATGCAGCGACATGAAGTGGGGTCTGTGCAATCTGTAAACGCCCATGCCAAACATGTATAAGAACAAGAAAATCGCTGAAATGGGAGGTGTTAAAAGAATAATGTCATTTTCGGATCTCCTCCATTGAATGCAGAAATTACCTTTTTAACAGTTTTTCCGCATGGTGGGGAATGTAAATTAGCTTTTAGACCGGTAGAATGTTTTCTGCTGCTGTTTGGCCAGAATCTTTCTATTTTTTAGGCTGAGACCCGCAGAAATTTTGTGAAATTTAATTTGGGGATCCGCAGAAATTCTCTGAATTTTAAGACTTCCTGAAACCAGAATACAAAGTGCGAATTTCAAAACCACCGGCACCAGTCTGAGAAAGGTCCAGATCGCTCACAAGGTTAGGTACAAGCTTTTCAAGTGTGTATATAAGCTCATCCTGGACAATACACCTATCCTCAATGCGCTCCACCAACTTCTGCCTCTTCTCCTTGAGAGGGAGATTCCAAGCTCCTGGAAGGAAGGCATGAACTAGGAAAAGCAACAGGGCATGAAAAAAAATATGATCGTCCCTGAAATACATGGTGTGCAATGTTGTTAGGATGATGTTAAGTGATTTGCTTTGGCATATAATTACTAAAACTCGAGGGATGAACATACCAGGTACCCTCTCGATCAACCTGCTCAAACTCGACACTTTTTGATTGAATCTGGCGTTTGCTCCTTGCATTCTGATAGCGAAATGCTTATCCATAACTAATTATGAAGGTATCGAACAGCGATCAAGATAAGAAGAATGAGGCTGAAATTATCTGCCTCTTGTCCTCCTAGTAAATTGGTATGAAAAGCCTTGATCGCCAATGGTGACAGGAGGAGATACTTCATACACAAATACATCCGATTTCATATTATCAGTCTAAACCCATAATTTTTTCAATTAATTTGCGGATGTAGCCGATAAACTTACCTTGAAGTTGCCAAGTTTTTCCCATGGCCATGGCGTAAGAGGTCCTGGCTTGGATGCCATTCGGTTGGAAATCTGAATGGAGGGGTAGGATGCACTTTGCTGAAGATGGAAAAGTATAAACAAACGTCTAGCGATCAAGAAGCTTATATATTATTTCTGGAGTTCATTTTTTAGCAATCAATGTATCCCTGATCAAGTAATCTTTTTATGGGAGTCTGTTTCCCTCTATCCTCCTTAATATTCTCTGTGCATGTTGTTAACAAGTTAGTGAAGGATTGTTGCTGATTAATGGAGGTCGAACTACCCTATGAAATGCCTATTCGCGCTGCCTCTTAAATCTGGGTTATTTGCTGAAGTTGGGGTCTCTGATATACACATATTGCTTGCTCCAAAAGCTTGCCGCTGATACTATAAAAGAGGACTATAAACTCAGATGTTTATAGTGCCAGAAAGTGCCCAGGTTTCTCATATCTCTGTTATTTCAATTTTGTATCAGTTCCTAAATCTGAAGCTATTGTTATGTTCCTACTTCTGATGTGGACTATGTATTCTCTGAGCATTATATAAATGATACGTTGCTGGTCTGTTGTACTTCATGAGCATATACATGATTTCATGTTTGTTCATCCACACACATTCGAGGGAAATTGCCTACAGCACTTTGTTTGCCTGATAGCGTGAGCCATCATATGTTTTTAAAGAATACACCTACAACAGGCCATGTACCCACTTGTTATGAAAATTGAAACTCAATAAAGCAGTGTAATTCTTGTTTGAATATTGTGAAAATATTGCCAGTGGGTGAAATGTCTTAAGATGAAGATTTGATCAGCATTATGAAGTGAATTTGAAGCAATTTTGAAGACATTTTTTGGCAGTCATTCTAGGAGCAGTTTTGTTTATGATTTTTGTGAGCAGTTTCTCTTGTAGAGATTTTGCATGATTTCCATAGCAGCCAGATGCTCTGAAGTTTGAAGTTGAGGACAACAC
This sequence comes from Pinus taeda, assembly GCA_000404065.3. NCBI lineage: Eukaryota > Viridiplantae > Streptophyta > Pinopsida > Pinales > Pinaceae > Pinus > Pinus taeda. The sequence goes on from APFE031655370.1 coordinate 69,492, forward strand.
TCATCTTCACATTTATATATTTTTTTGCATTGGTCCTGCTCCATCAATCACTTTCGCGACATTGTTGCCACTTGACAAGCCCTTACAAGATCTTGTAGTAAGAGTACAATATTATTTTTCTGTTGTTGTTGCCTCAGTTGTGATCAATTTTTAAGTGACATTGAAGAAAAATGGCTACAATTACTGAAATATTAGAGTTCTTAAAAACTCTGATACATTCCTCTAATCATGATACATTAAAAGTCAGCAAAGTTTCTCTCATAGACATTCAGGTCTGTCTACAAAATGCACAAGAGAAAATCGATTTTTTGCAGCTTGAATCTCAGCTACAGTAAGAAGAATTACAGCAATGGAGTCATCTTTCTGAACCTGTTTCTGTTCAGAAAATTGAAACAGACTCCCATAAACAGCAAGTCAATAATGTT
>APFE031655370.1:70742-116373 GCA_000404065.3 Pinus taeda
AGGGGGGGAATGTTGGACACCTAATCCTAAATGGGTTAGTGTGGAAGCCGAATGGACAAAGCAGTCCAAGAGACCTTGGGATGTGAATCCCAACGGTCACATAATGTACCATAAATATACATCATTTGTGAATAAAAAATGTATTGCATGATTTATCTTTCCTATTTTGTTCTTGCTGTCCATGTCTGTTTAACAGGTCTGTTGTTTATCCTTTTGACAGCTGTTGGTTGGGTTTTTGTGGACAGTTTGACAGTCAAAGGCTTGACTTTGACTTCATCATCATTGTACATTATTGGATTTTCTCTCTCTCTGACCATTTAGTATTTATTAAGAAGAAAAGATCAGTTGGGTTTTGCCCTTGTGGTTTGCCCTGGCATTAGCCTAAATATCTGTGTTCTCTTGTCTTGGCTTGTCTTATGCATTGTATTGTTTATATTCTATCTACAATTATTGTCAATGTTGATCTAATGGTTAATGTGATTGCTATTGAAATCTAAGTGGTAATTGTCATTGGGCTAAGAAAAGTACATTGAAGTAATTGTTGTAAGCATAGAACATACCGTTGTCAAAATTAACATTATTGTATACATTTGATTGTTGAGAAGGCATATCATCTGTGTGTCTTTATTGTACTTTAATGTTCTTTCATTTCTATTTTTTCTCCTTTGCATTATACATTCGATTATTGAGAAGGAACATTTTCACAGTTTAAACCTTTTCAGATTTCATTGTAGTTAAATGTTGTTTCACTTCCTTATAACAATAATATCCTTTAGAGCATTCTGCTTTATTTTCCATAAAAAGCATGAAATTTGCACAAGACTATAAACAGATGCAAGCAATATTTTGCTTTTCATAATGTGTGTGAGAGAGAGAGAGAATTTCCTTGTCTTTATTGTACTTTAATGTTCTTTCATTTCTATTTTTTCTCCTTTGCATTATACATTCGATTATTGAGAAGGAACATTTTCACAGTTTAAACCTTTTCAGATTTCATTGTACTTAAATGTTATTTCACTTCCTTGTAACAACAATATCCTTTAGAGCATTCTGCTTTCTTTTCCATAAAAAACATGAAATTTGCACGAGACTATAAACAGATGCAAGCAATATTTTGCTTTTCATAATGTGAGAGAGAGAATTTCCTTAGTCATTTGCAAGCATAGCCATCTTATGCATGCAGTTGTATGGTGGGGATTACTTAAATTTGCTTTATACATTTGGTTGTTGAGAAGGCATGTCACATCTTTAGTAATTCTTCTGAATCTCTGGGTCTTGTACTTTAATGTTCTTTTATGCATTTTATTCTTGAGAAGGCACATCATTACATTTTTAAACCTTAAGGATTTCATTGTACTTAAATGCTGTTTCAATTCCTTGTAACCATCTTATGCATGCAGTTGTATGGTGGGGATTACTTAAATTTGCTTTATACATTTGGTTGTTGAGAAGGCATGTCACATCTTTAGTAATTCTTCTGAATCTCTGGGTCTTGTACTTGAATGTTCTTTTATGCACTTTATTCTTGAGAAGGCACATCATTACATTTTTAAACCTTTAGGGTTTCATTGTACTTAAATGCTGTTTCAATTCCTTGTAACAATAATATCTTTTAGCGCATTCTGCTTTATTTTTCATAAAAAAGCATGAAAGTTACATAAGACCATAACAGCTGCACACAATTTTTTTCATTTCAGATGGGTGGGTGGGTGTGTGCTTGTGAGAGAGAGAGAGAAATTCCTTGGTCGTTTGTGGGTCTTCATTGTACTTAAATGTTCTTTCATTTCGGTTTTTTCTTCTTTGCATTATCCATTTGATTTGTTGACAAGTAACATCTATAGATTTTTAAACATTCAGCAATTCATTGTACTTAATATTTTTTTTCTCTGAGAAGAAAAACATCTTTATATTCCATAGAAAGAATATACATGGTTCTGTCCTTGTGGGACTGATAAAAAAGACCCAGAACTGACAAAAGCAGAACACGTTTGGAAGCTTGCTCTAATTATCAGTCTAACATAACATAGTTACAGGCTTCTGACTTTGATAATCAATTACAAAATTGCAGAATCTTTGTTTAACTACTGCTCATGAAAAAGTTCATACAGCCTGATTTTAATACATACTTGACCATAGACTTTCACAGAATTCACAGAATTGACCTGGCCATCACAGAATTCATGAGTGCTGTACCTAATTGTTGTTTCATTTCCTTGTCACAATAATATCCTTCAGAGCATTCTGCTTTATTTTCTATAAAAAAGCATGAATGTTGCATAAGACTATGATCTTTCTCATTCACCGATCAACACACTTAAATATAGGAACATGCCATGACAACTATTATGTCATCATGGTTGTACTGATGACGTGCAAGTTTATGCATGCAATAGAATGAAAGGTTATCCGATCTTTTAGATTTTTCATGATAAAATGCTACTGGAGCATTCAAGATCCATATCATTTGCTAATTTAGATATTTGAGTGGTCTCCACACAACTCTTTTATTCGATTTTGTCGCAATACGTTAGCATAAATTAGTATGAAGTGCCACAAAAATGTTCAGGAGTGCCAATGTTCATCCAAGTTCATCATAAGCAGACTGGAACTGGTAAAATTGGCTTGTTGAACTAGTTATGGGAAGTTTCAGGTCAGAACCTGCCACCCAAACTGGAATGGACCAGTTTTGCTCTGAATTGGTCCTGACCAGGTCTAACCATTCAGAACTGACCGTTTCAACTTTCAAGGCTGATCAAGACTGGCAGGTTTGATGGGTTTTGCAGCAGTGCACCTCTTTTCACCAAAAAGGCCACAAATAAAATTAAAAAATACAAAAATGTAAAACCCTACAACTACCCGAAAAACCTAATTTTTATCTATTTAATGATGCCCTCCTATCCTGATTCCTGAATTGACTTACCCTGGATAACTTGCAGCTACTTCCACCACCACAGGATGCAGATATTGGTATTGGATATTTAAGGGATTCAAGTCAAGCTGCCAAGCATACCCATGCACAGATTGTAGAGGATTTGGATTTGGATGATTATTTAGTTTGATTTGAATTTTGATTGTAGACCATAGTATGATTATTTTGGACTCTGCAGACTATATAGAGCCTAATGTTAATTTATTTTGGTTCAGATATGTCTTGCACTAGGTGCCATTTTGCTACATTCAACCGTACAATATGAGAAAACTCTGCATATTTGTTATCTAATGGTTTGAAATCTTGGATATACATTGATGTACATGAAGGTATGTTTTTTAAATCAAAATTTGAATATTTTATGTATTTTTTGGTTGATCTGTTTTCTTTCCCCTTTTTGGGATCAAATGGCCGAGTCCGGATAACATTGGTTCTGTGACCTTTTAATGGATACGTGAGATCAGTTTTTTCAATGGTGGTAAAGCTATGATGGAAATAAGCACTTTTGGTGGGGTGCAGAATGTTAAACCTGATAACATTGGTTCTATGACCTTTTAGTGGATACCTGAGATAAGTTTTTCCAGCGGTGGTAAAGCTATGCTGGAAATAAACACTTTTGAGGGGGTGCAGAATGTGGGATTCAACAAGTCTTTTCTCATCACCAGAGTCGCTTTTCACTGTAGAGTCTATTTGAAGGCTGCTATTACACAAAATGATACCTGAGTTTCAACATATTTTTTGAATTGATCACTGCTTTCTTCACACAGGCAATAAAGGATTACCTATTGCTCCTTTCTGGGGAGTCAGTTTTTGAGTGGTAGGCTGGTAGGCCTTTTATTGTGGAAGCTCCGAGACAATATTTATTAATGTGAAACCAGGTATTCCTTACTGCTTTTATCTTCCTCTATAATTAATGTATTCTCCACTGCACGTTTAATATTGAGCTGGTTTGGCAGACTAATTTTAAGGATACGCCTTTTCTAGCTGGGCCAGGGATGGGTCAGATGAGAGGCATGCCGTTATGGCTTTTAGTGAAGTTCATTGTTCCCCAACTGCATTAGCATTGTAAAGCTGATTTGTAAAAGGCGTTAGTGTTGTCTGTTTTTTTTTTTTTTTTTTTTTTTTTTGTCTTTCATACTCCGGTTCTGTCATTTGGTCTTAAGTGGAATTCTCTCCTAAGTTTCTGCTACGTTTTCCTCTGTTCTGGCAAACTTCTGATATGTAGAATCAAACGCTTTCTAAGGTATTATGTTACCTTCCGACCTAAAATGTCAGCCTTGTGATCTCCGTTGTCAATGGCCCTTAAAGACGTTGCCCCCTAAAGGCAACTCATTTGAAGCAGTTTCCTTCAAACTGGAGAATTTTAGGGATCATTGCCATGTGACCAAAATGCTTGGAATGCTTCAAGATCCTATTTTGAAGATCTCTACTACAAACATGCAACTTTAAATTACAAAATTAGCTTATTGTTACCTTTTAATCTTCATGACAGATTTGGTTTTTGCTTATAGGTGTCCTTTGTTACACTTTATAATTGTGTAGTTTCCTTGATCTTGTGATTCTAGGAAACCAACTCCATTTTCTAGATTGTAAAACTCCCAGTGTATAATTATTACGCTCGTGCCATGTCATTAGTCGAAAGAAAATATTAGAAGAGATCATACCAATTAGCTGCAATTACTCTTATTGGGAAACCGATAAACTGAATAAGCACAGGGGAAGCACCTAAGTTCGTTACAATTCAAAATCTTCTTTCGCAGGAGCTATTATTTCCTTTCCACAAGCTTCCATCGAGGTTGCGTACAACGTATATTCTGTCCTGATTCCTGTGGAGAAAAAACATTGTAGCCGGTCTGTCATAATGGTGTCAATCTCAAAAGAGATCCCTTTGAAATTTACTTCCGCTATTGAGGATTGAGCTGAAATCCCAGCCTTGTTGAATGATATTAAGACTCTTCTATGCATCTCTCTATAATTCTCCCATTTAAAATATATGTCTGGAAGAAAATACATCGTATAATATCGTTTACATTAGCATCTTGGAGTATTTAGCTAGAGTTTTTGGCTTCTAGATTTCATCTTGTCTCGATAGGCTCATCGGAATAGTAATTACGTGGAAGGAACAATTGTATGAAAGGCTTGACTTAACCCAGGAATGGAGACATTGATGGGTTACGTCCATTAGTACCATGTTGCATATATTTTATTAATTTAAATTATTTTGTATATGTGATAGTTTGCAATGGGTCGATGTGGTCAAATACTCCTTAATTGTGGATTTTTTTTTTCAAATGAGTTATATTTTCTCATGCCATGCTTCACCCCATTGAATATAGTCACACGTTAGTTTCAAATCAAATGCCATATTTCTAAAATTCAAGGGATGTACCATAAGAATATATTCATGGCAAGCGCGGTTTCTTTGGCTTGTATCGTGAAATTAAGTTAATGTGGTCCTTGAAGAGAAGGCTTTTTGTCTTCAAATGTAACAACTCGAATACACATAATAACTAAGCTCTTAAAATTCAAACTAGAACTGGTTGGTCATGTCAATGTACATGGAGGCAACTAGGACTTGATCCATACTTGGATTCAAATATCTTCCACCTAAAAGGAATTTCACTATTGATAAGCAAAATGACTCTTTTAGCTTTTTAAGGGATGTGATTTTATAGGTGTAGAAGCAACTTCGAGATACTAAACATACGTATATGTATGTTATTATTCACATACACATGCAACATAGCGGAGGGCAGAGGGATGATAAGGATGGGCAAGTGTATCAATCTTGTAGCCAATCCTTAATTATGTTAAGGAAGGAATCATTAAAAAAAATGGCAATTTTGTTCGTGAACTAGTTGGTCATGTCAAGGCACATGAAGGCAACTAGGACTTGATACATACTTGGATTCCAATATCTTCCACGTAAAAGTAATTTCACTATTCTATGACTTCAAATATTGATAAGCAAAATGACTCTTTTAGCTTTTTAAGGGATGTGATTTTATAGGTGTAGAAGCAACTCCGAGATACGAGACATAGGTATATGTATGTTATTATTCACACACACATGCAACATAGCAGAAGGAAGAGGGAGGATAAGGATGGGAATGTGTATCAACCTTGTAGCCAATCATTAATTATGTTAAGGAATCATTAAAAAAATTGGCAGTTTTGTTCATGTTTATATAATTACACTGAAGATGTTCCCTCTATAGAGTTGGTTGGGAAAATACTATTCACTCTAGCCAATAAGAGCCCTTCATTTTTGTCCTCGTAGCCGATAAGAACCCTTCATTTTCGTCCTCTTTCATCCAAACAATTTTGAACATGTGGCGATAGCGATGGAGTGGGTGTCGTTGCAATGAATTTTCTCGCATTCTTTTCATTAATGGCCACTAGCCATCGGCAAGGACGAGACTTCTGCGCCTGTCAGTGTGCTTGAAGCAAGCACGGTGAAAACGATAGAGGTATTTCAATTGGGCGGAAGTGGAGAGGGTTTCGGTTGTTCACTGGGAGCAGCCTCGATTGCTAGCTGCAATGCCCAAGATTGGCAATGCCAAGTTAATTAATGAAGATAACACATGTTTTTTTATTCAATCGAAGAGATGATTTTTTCTTGACTATTTTGGTTGTTGGTGGTGCGCAAGTCTTGTTGAATGGTCGCTTATTCTATGTTACAGAGTATAGTCTATGGCATCAATCCCATCGGAGCCATGGACAACACGAAGGCCCTCTTGGCTGTGATCAATAAGGCCTTCAACCACGCAACCTTGGAGGCATCGAGATTCATCTCAAAGGAGGAAATCACCTCATCAGTGAACATTTGCACCGTCCAAGTGAGGGACCAAAATCCTCTGCATTGTCTTTGCATCTCTCGTACCCAAATGCGCACGAATGCAGTGTAGTGTGGTGCCTATTTCAAGAATGCTTGAAGATCACTTGCGAGCCAAGAAAAAGGGAATGAAAACTAGAATATAAAGCAAGTAATTTCGTGGTGAAATTACTTTACTTAAATACTTGATATAAATTTAAATAAATCACGAAAAACCCATGATACTGGAAACTGTGTTATAATATGGACATAAATAAAAGAATTTTGACTGTTAAGGTGTGCTCGCTGAGGGGGTGCTGTCAAGGTGTTCTTGCTATGGGGGTGCGTGCTTTTGGTGTGGCTTGCTGGGGAGGATTTTGTCCATTGGATTCTTTCGATTTATCATTAGAGGATTGTCTATCATCTGTTTCGAACTACCTCATGTCCTTGATCATCTTCACCCTGTCTTGCATTTTGGGCCTCTGATCAAGCACGGTAGCAACGTAGGACATGGCAATCTGGAGCAACTGGACCATCTCTTCATCTATGTTTTGGTACCTCATTAATTCCAAGTTGAAAACCTCTGTTGTCCACTCCTTGCGAACCACAGATTGTACCCATCTTGGCAGATCGATGCCCGCGTCATTGAGAGAGGCTTAGTTGGGAGCCTTACCTGTGAGAAGTTCTAGGAGTAGAACACCGAAGTTGTAGACATCGAATTTCTGTGTGACCTTACGAGTTTCTATGACCTCCGGGGCTTTGTAACCAACGATGCGGTTTGTTGCTGCTGTAGCGTTGAATAATGGAACTAGGCCAAAGTCTAAGATGCAACCATCCAGATCAAACATTAACATAATATTGGATGACTTTATGTTAACATGGGTGAATTTTCCTCCACCTTCTTCATGGATGTGGGAGATGCCCCTTGCAGCACCCAAAGCAATCCGCATCCAGAGGTTTTGGCCACACTAAAGATAGGAATCGAACCGTTGCGCTGATTGTTAGCCACACTAAAGATAGTCAAGTTCGGGATGTTGAGATTGAGTATGCTTCCACTTATTGAATTGTTCTGCGATAAGAGACCACTGATATGCGCGAGGTTATTAAAGGAAAATGGTATATAACCATTCAAATGATTGAAGGAAAGATCTAGTCGATTGAAGCGCTCCCATTGAGATAGAAATGGAGGCAATGGCCTAGAAAACAAGTTATTTTGAAGATAAATGCTTCTCAGAGCCTTGGCATTTGCAAGGTTTGAAGGCAGAGGATTGGTGAGCAAATTTGATCTTTAGGGAAAGAACTTTGAGCTCCATGAGACGTCCCAGAGTGCCAAGGGGAATCTATCCAAAGAGTCCCACGCCCGACAATCTAACTTCCCATATACGATCCTTGTTACTATTGCAGGTCACTCCAACCCAAGTACAAGTTGAGCTATTGGCTTTCTAGTTTAGCCTTCGCCCATGGGGAACCTTGCTGATAAAATCAAGAAGGGCCTGTTCATCGCCCGTTGGCTCCCCTTATCTACGACCACTACTAGCACAAACATCAAGAAATCATTCAAAAGTTCCTTGGATTCCCCTTCTGTGACCAATACATCATAGCAAGGCAAACACAGAGACACACACTTGTTGCTATTCTTCTCTGTCAGTCATGCTTTTGTAAAATGCCCAACAAACCCACATTGCAGAGAAAAAATTGTTGCAGACGAGTAACCTATTTGCGTCTCAGCAAAGCTCTGATACGCTCCATGATAGGGATCAACTATAGTTTGGAGTTTGGCTTCATGGAACATCGAATTGCCACGTTTTATGATAATTGCTTCGTGGGGCCGCAAATATGGATCCACAAATACAAGAAAGAATATAATAAAGTGCAAACTAGGGTCCACTTAGAATCCCTTGCCAAGAACACCCTGACACTGTTGACACTATGAGACGGATTGTTAGCCCGCTAGTTTATATTTAGCCTTTTTTTTAGAGTAACGTTACCTTAGCAATTGCAGATGCCATCTATCTCTATTAAGGTTCAACGTGTAGAGCTTAAATCCCTGGAGTAGTTTGAAAGTAGATTCTACTCACAAATTCCTTGAGAACCAATATCGATAATTGCTATATCTAGCATTTCATGTCCTTTGGCATTATGATTAGGAACCAAGTAAATTATAGACATTCCATCTATAGAGTTAATTGAATCTTCAAAATTTTGTAATCCAATTCTTTCAACCACAAAGGTAGATGATTTTTTTCTAAAGTTGTTTTCTCAATATTGTTGTACAACTACATTGGTACTAGTCTGGTCTGGGACTTAACTATTGTTGGGTGGGAAGTAAGCTACAAGGAAGCGTTCATCCCCAATGTCGAGGGTTGTTACACTGTCATCATTCAAAAGGAGAAGAAAATGGCAACACATGAAGAAGTTGTTCATAATTCTTTCAAAATTGGAGAGGTGAGACCTATGACTAGTGGAATCTCACAGGAGGACTCATTGTGTGGCCTAGGAATGGGTAGCTAGGCTCTAGGACTTTGAAGGAGATCACTCTCGTGCCTTGGCAGAGATCTGCCCCTAGTGGCACCTTGTGGCGGAAAAAAGATAGATAGCCAGGCATGAAGAGTGCCTCATGGGGCTTGGATTGGAAATTTTGGTAGACCTTATGGGCATCCATTGAACAATGGGCTCTATTGGTGGTGAGATGGTCTTCTCAAATCTTTCCTCTAAATCTTATATTCCTTTGGTGTATCTTTGCACCTTCAGGGGCAATTGCAAGTTAAAAAAATAATAAGATGGAAATGCACATAGGAATTACCTCAACTTTTGTTGCAATTCAACATCTTTTAGAAGAGCTATTAGTTGACAACATTGTTGTCAAATCTAAAAAGATCCCTTCAAAGATTTACTTATACCGAATCATTTCTAGTGGGGATTTAATCTTTAGTTTATGGCTTTTTTGTGTAATATAAGGCACCTTTTGTTGGACGAAAATTAAAGTGAGATACTTTGCTACCACCAAAAGAGGTAATATCCAAGCTTGACTGCGTAGAAGGGAAGTGGGATTTCTATGTGTTTTTTTTCGGAGATATTGAGAAATTTAGATTAGTGAAAGTTGTAAGACACTAATTTAATTAAGAGACCTATTATGTTAATGACATATCGGCGTTAGGATTTATGTGTGAGGAGTTGATTATGATTAATTAAAAGCAACAAATAAAATCACTATCAAATTAATAGAGTGAGAGAAATGAGCTAGGATAATCCACCTCTTTCTCTTTAGTGTACTAGTCATACTACTTGTTGGAAAGTAAAAATGTAAAAATGAAAGAAGAGCTAGGCGTTGACCTTATTTTTTACATGAGGATACATGAGGATGCCTATATAATGAACTTTTTAAAATTATTGGTTATATATATATTGCAATGCTATGTAGTGTGTAGGTTGTGCAAGCTTGGTTGTTGTAAGTTTGGCATGTGGAATCAAGGTTATCACCTTCCAACCAATGACAATTCAATATAAGCGTAAGAGGTAGGATGTTGAATTGACAAGTTGAAGAGTGAAGTTATGTGGTGGTGACATAAGCAAGATGATGATTGTCAATCAAGATGTGCACTTGTTCTAAATGAGGTGTTTTACTAGTGTTTGAAGATATATTGATTTCATAGTGTCAGATGTTGAATGATAAGAATGACTAGATTGACATGTGAAAGGATGATGTAGGGGAAATTTTGATCGTAAACATTGAGATACAATTTCAAGTTTACATGGTGGTTGTTAATATCCTTCCACATCGTTAAATATCTCTCGACCAAGCTTCAAAGGATAACAATGACAACGGGGTTTCTCTCTAAGTGTATTTTATGTTTGGGCCCACCTTTTCCGTGATATAAAGGCTTCTTGTCCGATGGTTTGGAATGCATTACTAGAGCAAAGAGAGCATATATCATAGATGATGATCATGACAAAGTTATCAAAGTTGGCATAATAATGTTTCACATGAAATATGGACTTTATCCTTGGAGGCCTATTTGTGCATATGTTTGTGGCCCAACAAAATTAAATAAGGGAATGTCTAAAGAGGTTAGATTGATGTTTTTGGTGTTTATGATTGATATGAGCCATGCTTATACAAAAATATAATGTTTTTGTAGTTATATTTATATTTTTAAAATTTTTGTCAAATAAGTTATTTTTGTATTTTATGAAAGGCATCAAGTGGAATGCAGAATTGGGCATTTGACTAGTGGTTGGAAGGCTTATTGTCTCCCCTATGACTTGCTTATTACAAATCATCTTTCTGAGATTAGGTAAGTGAGTTGCATGTTTACGATGCTAGAAAACCAAAGGGACCTTTCATCCTTAACTTTAATTAATTTTAAGGCTAACATTTGACAATTTGTTTGTTTGTTTTTCCAATTATGCACAAGCTTAATTATTCATGATGAATCTAGCACCCCGCTTGTTGAAATTCGTTTTTAAGGTTGGCATGAGTGATTATGGGGATTAGTAGAAGTTTGCACCCGCTTGCCTTGAAAGCCAATGATTTGGAGGAGCCATGCAATAGCTCAACAACCCTCTAGACTCAACAATCTACAAAAGGGAACTCTAATCTATAGTTAACTCAGAAAGTGAGAAGAGTACGAGTATTGAGGAACATTTTCATTGAGGTTTTGTCCAAATAAGGCTGAAATCACTGATCTAGGAATATTGTTGGCTATTTAATGCATGAGTTCTTTTTCATTGACTCAGGAAGGTGCAATTTACTATTATGAGCAAATAGGAAGCCACACAAAACTTGCTAGTTTCACTGAAAAGGCCAAGAAAAACCAAATTGTTGATTTGGGAGGCTTATTGGATCTTTAGGCCAATGATTTGCCTAAGGGAGGCTAAATTGCCAACCCTAGAGGCCAACATTGTCCCCAAGCTCAATAATTTTCCCTCTCTCGATAAGATTGTTAACCTCGTGGTGCTCTTTGTGATCCCAACCAAACAATTACCTTCTCTAGTCTTACAGTGTAACTATTAGTAATGCCTAATATTGACAACTACTTTTTCCATTTGTAAGTTCAAATGCTACTTTTTTATGTCAAGTGTTGGTATCTTAAAAGCAATAAACAACCATTACATTTATTTTTTCTCCTTGTTCGCCTTGGGAGATCCCTCTCTTCATTGTTCAACTATAGGAAAGCATTCCAAGTGTTCTCCACCTTTTCAAGTCCAAGATTACATTAGATTACTTGAATCAATATGTACAAGTATTGCTTATTCATACACTGGTGCGCAACACTCTCAAGCTATGTTTAGTGCTTTTCTTTATAAATATCCAATCCACATCTCTTTGTCATGCCTTTGGCACCTTGAAGTTGCTTAGATGTGTTTTCATCGTTATGGTAACTTTAATTAACAATCTTGTTTGGATTCCTGGTGAAGTATTCTCACCCCAAAACAAAGGCATGATGCTTCTTCCTAGATGAAGCACCATCAATTTCTCACAAATTGATATGCCTATGCAAAGATGTCTCATAAATGCCTATCTATCTTGCCAACACATCTTCTTTACGAAATTGAATAATAATGCCTTTGAAATTGCTCTTGATATGAGATCATGCTTCTTGTTATTCATTAGCTGATATGAATGTGTTGTTTAGATTTGGGTTTGAAGCCATGGTTTATTTTCTTTTGGTGGTAAGACTAATGCTTAGCAATGGTGCAAGTCTAACCAAATGTTGTTATATCGTATTTAATTAAACTCTCATTATATCAAATTCATACTCAACAATTAACTAACAATGAATTTACCTATTCACAATACCCAAGCAATAACAAGAAGTCCACACTTCATTCTTGTTACCATCATTTCCTTACACATGACAAATTAAACATATATGTGGTTATACACCAACCCGTACAGTTGAAGATAACTAATCAATGCATGGGTTGAGGGAAAATATCCTATAGGTATATATCAATACTCTTGGCCTTGAACGAGTCAAAAGGTGGATGTGGGATCCACTACACATTGATGGTAGCCTTATGGCTTAAACAAAGCATCATCCAACACTTAATTAAACATGCGTGTCCGTGTGTGTAACACCCCCTTTTAAATCCCAAATTTTGTAATATGTAACTAATATTGATAATGTTGGAATGACCAAGATGAGTACCTTAACAAACTTCATTTGATGTAATTATTAATTGTTATTTAATACATTGCTAAATTTGAAGAAGAGTGCAATCAACACAGATTATGATGCCTGAGGGGAACACTGTAAGGGGGATTTGGGAAGTTTCTTATAACTATTTGTTTTGATTTCTAACTTGGTAGTTGAACTACCCAACCACCACCAGTTATGAGAAGAATGGGGAAGTGGTATCGAACTACTCCAGGAGTATGGGCTACGTAAACATTTTGGAGACTTTTGGTTGACCATGTAGCCTGAGGGGGGGACCCGAAATTCTCATGTTGGGCAATGCGTGTCTGTGGGTGAGAAAATGATAGATAGAGAATAGACATATGAAGACATAGGGATAAGCAAGGAGACAATAGTCGAGGAAAGTGAGAGTAGTGTGAAAAGGCCAAAGAATGTGTGCTAGTGAACTAGGTGAATTCATGTGCTGAAATTGAACCACACATGACGCTGTGAGTGTAACTTTGAAAAGGTGCGACAAAGAACCCATTAAGGCACAAAAAACTTTTGTGGAGTTGTGATTTTAATTGATTTAGACAAGTCATTCAATATGGAAGCCTTCAACTTGAGTTAGATGGATAGGGGAATTGTTTGAATAATTTGTCTTAACTAAGCTCGTAAAGCACTAAGAAAAGGATAACCATCGAGGAACTGCTAGATTAGTGAAGGGATCCCCTTCGTGTTGTGCAAGCCAATGGTGGCCATACTTTTAGTGTTAACATGCCCTGACTCAATGGTTGAAAGGTAGAATACTGATACCTGTATGTGAAGGAGAGTGGCCTTCATGTCCTCTACCTAGGTTTGATATATGTAGAACCCTTAGAAAAGCTTCCTCTTAAGGCATCAAATTTGGCTCAATGGTGGTTAGTTGCAAGAAATCTTTAGTATAGTTATGCTTATGGTTGGGTGGAGAGTGGCTCTCCCTTCTTTAGTTTCCAACAAGTTTAAGTGAATTAGATAAGTATATATATTTCTATGAAATGAAATTGTTGTTCAACGTTTCTTGATTCTAGCTATGTTGGTTACTCCATATGTTTGTAATCATCAATTGAAATTTTTGGTAACTGGTTTTTGGTCATTAGTTATAAATTCCTTTATTACAAAATACTATATGTAGAAATAATATTTAAAACAAAGTTACGTGTGATGAATAGGGGATATGTGGTTTAGTAAGGTGAATGTAGGAGTTGACTTGAGCTATGAGGCTCTTCATGTATTATATAATGGAAATGGCCTTGCAAGGCTAGTTGTGGGCTGAAATAACTGCGACTATATCTTTGTTTTGAATGAGAAAATTTGATAATTCTGTAGTGATGTGAGGCCTTGTTTCCTCTAGAGGTAAGCTAGAATGTTGGCCTCTTTGTGTCTAAGAGTTTGGACTTGACAATGTGATGTTGGTAGTTTACATCCCAAAAGGAGTGAGGGTAATCTTATCTTAGTTGGGTCAAGTTGAGAAGATCTTGCCATTGGCCATTTTATGTTTTTTTGTTGTGGAGATGCCAAGTTGACGACAATGTTATGGGTTTCCTTCATAAGTTGGAGAAGATTTCTAAGTCTTTAGAAGTCTTTGGGAAGGGTTTCTGCCTTATCAAAGTCGATACTATGCTTTGAAACTGGGATGGGAGCTTAACAAATTTTTTAGAATTTTGAGGATAACCATTGAATTTTCGGGATTGTTAGTGGAAGCTTTGGAAATTTGGGGATTGGAGACTTTGGCCTTAGCCCTGTGGTCATGTATATGGTATGGTGGGGGTCGTGACCAAGAGCTTAGTTAAAATGAGCTTAAGTCTAAAAGGATATGATGTCGAGTTGTTGGGGTATCAAGTTTCAAGTAATACATCGAACAACCTCTAATTCTAGCCCCTAATACTAACAAATCTCAAAATGTTTGTTAACTAATGAAGATCCTTCATGTTAGCTGAGGTTTGTTATCAAATGATCAAGATTTAGGGCTTTCGGGTATCAAGAGATTGAAACATTGACTAAGTCACAACAATTTCTCTCGACCCCAACTTATTGGGCTATAGAGTGTTGGGACATCGGGTATTAGATGTCAGGTGATCGATTGACGACATGTCGGCTAAGACTCATTTATCAAGTTATCAGATGATCGAGTATAGGGAGGTCGGGATATTAACTATCGGTTTTTCCTCCTGATACTAATGGGACACTATAATGTTTTGATATAGTACGCTGACATGGCATGCTAGCATGGTGAGTTGATGTGGCATGGTGTTGTACAATGGGGACATAGGGCCAAAAGGATTGCAACGTGGCAACAATATGGATGTTGGCGAGGCACTTGGAGGACACATTTTTAAATAAGCATGATTATGGATCCAAAGCTTGGACTTTGGAGGAAAGTTATATCATTGGAAAGCTCTTGATGAGCATAAGAAAATGGTGGGTTTGAAAGGAGTCTTAAGATGGTTAGAGGAAGCATAAATTTGATAAAACCCATCTCCATAAATTAACTTTAGAGGTCGGGGTTAGATACCTTGTATTCTTAATTGAGCATTAAGGGATTGGGTATGTTATAGAGTGGTATCAAAGTTATGGTTCAAACATTAGGCCTGGAGGGCTAGAGGCACACAATAGAGATGAATGCAATAATGATAGATTTCTGTTATGTTTTGGAAGCAATCTTACTATCTGGACTTGAATTTGGATGCAAGTTCTTGTTGCTTGATGTAAATCTAGTTAAAGGAAGCAGGGTTTTGATATACCCATCTCCATAAATTAACCTTGGAGGTCGGGTTTGGATACTCTATATTATTAATTGAGCATTAAGGGATTGGGTATGTTATGGAGTGGTATCAAAGATATGGTTCAAACACTAGGCTTGGAGGGCCAAAGATACACAATAGAGATGAATGAAAAAAAAGAGCTTGCTATAATGTTTTAGCAGAAGTAGTACTTCCTAGACTTGACTTTGGATAGAAGGTCTTGTTGCTTGATGTGAATGGATGTGGTTAGGACATTCCTAGAAGGGCTTGTGGCATAGAATTGATGGCTAAAATGCATAAGGATAGATGCATGGATTACTTGCGCTGTTAAGTAGGCAAGTAACTATTTGATATGTTTTGGGTAGAATGGACATTCCCTAGGTTGATTCGGTGAGAGACTATGTGGCACATGGTGCTTATGGATTCAAGTGTGCAATAGAAGGAATCTCTTGGAAAAGAAAGTCATAATGCTAGTTATGGAATGAGAAAGTAGGAAAGTAGTCCCTGCAAACAAGATTTGTTTAAAATTTGAGTGAAAAAAATCATGTGTGAGGTAATACACGAGTATGCTTGTGTATGAACGAATGCAAAGCATACATGAAGGCACACTTTAGTACCTTGTATGATGCATGATATGGATGCATTGCAATGGCTTGCATTCTGATGTGAGTATGGGGGTAAACCTATTGCTAGCAAGGTCAAGCTATGGTATGTTAACCATATATGAGGATATATGCCTAATGAATATTATGATCTCCTTGGATAGAATTGGTACAAGTACTCACATATAAAGTGAGTATGGCTGATATGTCAGTGATATCTCATCATTGACAAGAAAGGCTTCTTGGTAAGAATGCCAATGTGGATTTTCCATTAGAGTAATGGAAAGGCTTTTGAGGATGCTTTGATTTTTAAAAGGACAAAGCCTATGACATCACTATGATAGTAAGAATAGGTTAGTGTTGTTCTTGATATCTGAACAAGAACATGAGTTATTATTGTGAATGGGTTCTCTCATAAGTGCAAGAATTTTACATAGATGATGATAAAGAAACCAACTGAAGTGCCCTGATATTGTTGACAACAAGGTTAAGGCTCTCAAAGGTGAACTAAAATTTTGGAAGCCCATGGTGGTATTGTAAGGAATGATGTCCAGTCATTAAAATTAATGAAATGGACATGTTGTTGTTATCCTTAAGGAAAAAGGATGGCTTGCTATATAAAGTTGATTAAATATCTTATGAAGTGAATTTTTTGCACAAAGATGATGAGAAGACTTGTTGGATAAGTGTTGGTCAAATCAAAGAAAATTAAGTGGTTTGATCATGATAAGATCAAGTTGATATGCAAGGTTGAAGGAAAGATGGTACCTTGGGTGGATTGTGGAAAGACTGTGTCAGGATGTACAAAGTTATGAAATGATAAAAGTAGTGGATGCTCAAATGAAGGCAATTGTGTGTTAAATGTTTATCCAAATAAAAAAATAATGGTATTGATATAGCCTATGATTGAGACAACTTGTATCTATATGAGTGCAAGGTGGAGGGACCCTAGTTTGTTACAAGACATAATTTGGGCTATTAAGCTTGTTAAAAATCATGAGAAAAAATTAATAAAATTTGTTGCATATGTTTAATACGCTGGAGTTCTGGATGAACATGGAAATTTTCCTTTGTTGAGTTGAATGCAAATTTGCATCAAGATGGCATAGTTGAAATCAACCAAAGAAAGTTTTACTATGCTAGTGTGAACAAATACACCCTGAAGTCTCCCAATTGTGTAAAAGATTGATAAATGGGAGTTCCCCTTGAATCATTTTGTGTAATTGGCTACTATGTCTTCTCTTTAAAATGAAAAAAGCTTAAATGTGTAATAGCTTAAGTTTGAGAATGCTTGACTGATGGTTGATACATGAATGCACAAATGAAATGTTGAATAATGAAAATGAATGCTTGTAAATAAAGTAAAAGTGGTTGTTGATTTAGAGGTGTTGAGGGACATGTTTTAATTGATTTGCCTAACAATTTATGTGTGCATGAAATTTTGAATCAGATAAGAAAATATGCAACTTGTTCTAAGGAATTTAATGCTCAAAGATCCCTTATTGGAAATGGTATTTGAAGCAACATAAGTGCCTTAAACCATTGAAGAGAGTCCTACAGACAATGATAAGGTGCAGTGTGTCAAGAAACAAAAGAAGGAGCCAGGTGGACTCCTTGAAAATTCACTAGCAGAGTATGCATAGTGATGGCAACCATGTAAGTATGGAAATCGGCCAAGCTAAAGTATAAGGTAAAGAATTTGGGTAAAAGTTCCTTCAGGATCAGTTTGTAACTTTCTGATATGTTTTCACTTGAGTGCATGAATTACACAGATACCCCAATTTAGGGGTGATAAAGGTAGGATGCTACCAACATATATGATTTGGTAAAGATCTTAGTAATATATGAATATGTTGAATTGCTATGATGGACAACAATTGAATAAGTATGTAGTACACTCACAAGTCAACAAAAGAAGAAATTATGTATCATAATGAATTGATGGATGTATGGTATGTGAGCTACATGAAGTGAATGTAGTGATTGCATTACATACATGAGGCCATGAGTATTGGCCCAAGAGCTTCTAATTTGAAGCATTGATTTTATCATCTAACGATAAGTGTTATCAATGATACCATGAACCTAAATGTATTGATTGTTCTTGGTTGATATGAATATCCAAGGAGATGAATTGTGCTAAGAGTGTGCTAGCAAGGCACATGGATATAAATTGTGCTCATCCTTAGTGGATATGAATAGCCATAGAATAGATGATATGTGAATGCATGCATGCTTGTGTGGGACAAGTGTTAGAGTGAAGGGCGATGAAATGCAATGATTGTTAATTCTTATGGGAAGCTATTAAGCGCTGAAGTGAGCGGTGTGAATATCTAACTTCCACAAAGTAAAGTGGAAAAAAATATTGCTAATAAACTATAAGATGGATATCTTAATGGAGCGAATGAATATGAAATTCTCATCCTTCAGTGAATTTGATTCGCTGAGATGAAAAGTTTGATTACCATATGAATTCTTTGGAATTACTGTGATGATATTGTATGAATATGCAACACAAAGGTGGATTCCTTTCAATTGTATGACATGCAGTTGAAATGATTGAATGATTGACTATGTGATGGTTTTTGAAACCAATTTAGTTGCTGTTGTAAATGGTATATTAAAAGGATTTTATGCACAAGAAAATAACATTATGTGGCCGAGTGAAAACGCAGATTGCAAGTAGAGTTACTTGGGCATGGCATGGAATTTAAGCCCATGATGGATGCTAGGAATATTACCATTTGCAAGGAACCTAACTTTATGAGAAGAGCCTCATGTTTCGAGACTTGGCTTTTGTATGAAACAAGTTTGGAAAAACAAAATTTTTAATTGAAAATATTAGAATATCTCTCATGGGAACTGTATGTTGTGATATACGTGAGATGATGAATCTATCTAAGAAGGAGGATTTATAAAGGTTGTAAAGCAGGAGGCCTAGGAACAAGACTATTGTAATGACATTGCAACCCTATGACATGCCTTGGCTATATTAAGATTCCATGAGTAATGACATGTAAACTATGTTAGAGCATGCCAGAGGGATGCCTTGGCTCATATATTATTGTTTTACCTAGAACACTTGTTTGAGACTAGTTTCAAGATTAGTTAAAAACTCTAAATTCCACAACATTTAACTTGAAAAGTATAGTAAACTAGAATCTTAAATTTTTACTAGTAATATGCTATGGCTTCACATTCTCTCAAAAATTGCATTCTCTGAAACTATCTAGAAAACATTTATAGAAAAAATTCCAAGATGACTTGTTTGAGACTAATTTAAGAACCAATAAAGAAAGAACATTAGTTTCCACAACCTATATTTTTGAGAGTGTAGTGAACTAGAACTTAGGAATTTTACCACAAGTTTTGAGTGATGTCTTCAAAGGTTTCCAAAAATTTCACGAAATAATACTTCCTAAAGAAAAAATTGTATAAAAAATATGAAGATGACACATTTAAAGGTGCCAAACCCAATGATCATATGTTTTGAAACCAAATGTTATGCTCCAAACACCCAAATAGCATAAACATAGAAGGATAAGTAACCTAATGCCTTCAGCATGAGATAGAAGAATGAACAATAAGTATTTTCGAGGGGTTTGTTGGAAATAATACTGAGAGGGGAGGGGGGGCGTGAATTAGTATTAGTCAGATCAATAACTTTTTCTTTTCATACTCTGATTTATATACGCTACTTCAATGAAGGTAACTCATGTGTACACGCAACTGTATTTAAGGAAACCATTGTATATCCAACAAACTTATGATTCAGTTAATTCATCATATGTTGATCTTTAATTAGTGCATCAGTGCTTCATTAACCATATAAAAAGTAACCATGTGCAGTAATACCAGAACAAACCATCACACATAAGAAACACACATGAACACCAAGATTTAAGGTGGAAACCCAATGCAGGAGAAAAACCACCTGCTGCTGTCTTCTTTTAATATAAGAAAAACCTGTTTACAATCTTGTACCGGTGTAGACTCATACCAGTACGCAGGCACCCACCTGCAGAAGGCTACAACCTTCTCTCGTTTTCCAGCTTCTATTGGAAGGGAGCTACAACCCCGTAGCTCTTATACTAGCCAATCCATTTACTAGTCGTCGACCTACAAAAGTCTTCAACCTTCACTCGTTTTCTAGCTACTACTGGAAGGGAGCTCTAACCCCTTGGCTCTTGTACTAGACGATCCATTTACTAGTACGTAGGTGCCAGCCTACAGAAGGCTTCAACCTTCACTCATTTTCTAGCCGCTATTGGAAGGGAGCTCCAACCCCCTGGCTCTTGTACTGGACGATATGTTTACCAGTACGTAGGCGTCGACCTACAGAAGGCTACGACCTTCTCTCTTCCTCCAGGGACCATGTTTCATAAATTTTCAAACTGGATACTCCTAGAACACAACACCACAATCTGAAAGCCACGTTTCATCCAATTTTCATACTGGACCCATCAACAACATTGAAGCTCAAAATCAAAACTGCAATATAACCATCAAATACATCAACTAATCACTGAAACTCAATCATCACTCTCTAAATCAACCACAACTGAATCAATCAATCACTGACAACCCATCATCACTGAAGCAAATCACAATCAATCAATCTGAACATTCAGAACAATGTCACCAGAACACAAAGCATAACCCAGAACTCTGCATCAACAACTAGAACCAAATGCAACTTCAAACATCATATTTCAAAATGTATACACTACTTCGATGTGTCAAACCAGTGTGTATACATGCTTTTACCAAAGATAACCAACGTACAGATATGCAAATACTAAGTTAAAACTTCACAACTATTCCAGACTTCAGTGGTACCCAGATCATAACATTTACAGAATAAAACATGTGTCAGTATTCAAATCTAGACTATCCATGATCAAACCACATAATGATAATTAATTTCAGGCCTTATGATCTTGATCCATCATCCATCATCAACCACATAGGTGCATCCTTAGTTCAGATCAAGCAAAGCAGCAGAAACCCATAACCTGCATATTTGATCTAACACTTCATAAGATATTCAATACTTGCACACCTTGGCCTAATGATCTTCTCCTCCTTATATAGTTTTAGGCCTTTCTCAATAACTTGGACCAAAGCCACTTAGGCCCAATACCTTGGACCAAATACTTAGGGTCAATACCTCGGACCAAATACCTTGGACCAAATACCTTGGACCAAAACCTTGGTTTTCCATACCTCGGACCAAAGCCTTGGTTTTCCAACATTTACGCGTTTTCCTCCTAAGAGAGTGCGTGTATACGTATACGCTTTGTTTGTTTTGTTAACCCACGTGTATACGTTGTTTTGACTAAGTGGACCTGCGTGTACTTCTTAAACTGCTTTTCATCAACCTTTTCCTTTACCTTCTTTATTCTGATCAGTAGACCTTAGTTCCATCTTCCTGTTCTTCTATACCAATGCCCTGTTACCTATGAATAGACCTGTTACACTGTAATTTGCCATATTACTTCTGAAATGATTCCTTTGAACTGTCCTGCATTTTGTCACATATGTAAACACAATTTCCATGCATTCTGTCACATTTGATATTTCTCCTGTAGATTCATCTAGTTACCATATACAAGTGAGTTGTTCTGCTATAAGTGGGTTGCCATCAAGTACAACACATGTATCATAATGCCAACAATCTCCCCCTTTGGACTTTATGACAACCATGTTGGTGTTGATTACTGCACAGTGTAGAAACTATTAGAGATAACAAGCAACACCAAAATACTCTCCCCCTTTGACATCAAGGGCAAAGGGCAGACCAATATACTCTCCCCCTTTGACATCAAGGGTAAAGGGCTGACCAAAATGAAGACTTTCATATTTGAACCACTGAATATGAACATTGATCATGCTCCCCCTAGGCACATGTTGAATTCTCTGATTAAACTCCCCCTTAGTACATGCTGAGATGCACTATACCATCCATGATTCCCCTGAACAAATACAGAGTCTGCAAATATATTTTCTAAAAGAATAACATGACTCTATAACTCAACTATGTAAGTATGACCTTCCTATCACCAATGACTCATACATACATCAATCTCCCAACCAAGTGGGGATATACCAAATTTGACTCATCTACCCACCAAGTGGGGATATATCAAATGTTTATACATGACTGAAATATAGCAATTATTACATCATCCTTCCCATGTATAGTGGGGGTATAAATTATATCATATGACCAAAAAAAAAGGACTCATTAAAAGATTGTGACAGACAGAGACATATTATTACATCATGGGCCTTTATATGACCTTTACATTGAATGATATTCATGAAATTTATAACAAAGACCAAAGCTTTAAACAAGATCATGATAGTCATCATCAACTATCATACACCATATGTGATCTGCACCATAAGCATCTGTCAGCAACATCCATACCAACAACATGTATATGTCCATCATCAATTCCCAAGATATGATAAGGTAAATATCATTAACCTGTGACAAAGTATGCCACATATCGACTCATCCTCTTGATCTCATCAAGATCAACTTGCTTCGTTTCCTTAGCAGAAAGAGCCTTATCATAACTTTCCATGGATCAATATGTCATATCTCCAAGAAGTAACACATAATCATTCATATCATATCATATGTATGTGAAAACACCATAGTCATCATTTATGATCATAACATCATCATCAAGAACTGCATGATCTTTCCACAAGAACCCTCAATATATCAACCATGTATCATCACCAGGGAACATCCCACATCTGATAAGCATTAACCATGATAATCAACATATGTGAGTATCAAACCTATCATCATAAAGTAAGAAGTCATCATCATTATGTGACTAAGTAAGCCATGTCTCCAAATAGATATATCTTCATGGAACCTGTAACAACACCATTCTCTTGGCCAACCAACAATATTTATCAATATGCAACTTAAGTAATCATCCATGTATCCAACATAATTTGTATCCAGCAATATGTATCTAGAAAACCATGAGATCATAGTCATTTGTCAACCTTTCTTGATACCATTAGCAACAACAATCCTCAACCATGTGAGAGGCAAGAATTATAGGAATCCTGCATCATAACTGCACCATATGAACTTTATGCATCTTTGAAGGCATGATGACAACAACATAAATGAAATGAGTGGCTCATCATCAATTAATGAAGTTGTGTACTCAAGCTTTGTACTTCTTCTTGTCCTTATGAAGATCACCATGCAAGAAACATATATGTACTGTATGCATCATCAAAAGTCATCCATAATCACCCATAAATCTAATCTGAATAACAACTTTGTAACCCCAAGCAATACAAGTATCATCATTATAGGCAGCTCATAACTGCAACATAGCATGATGTATCATTTACACACTTTAGCCACATAATCATCATCACATTAGGTACCAAAGACTTCTAGACATAATGCCAACAATGCAATATTAGAAGTATAGCATATTCTCCCCCTGAACCTGTGCCACCTATTCATTGTCAGATCTGATCATTGCATATATCAGTAAGAAATATGAAGGCATTATCATCAATCAGATATACATCAAGTCATTAAAAACTTATGAGGATCAAAAGCACTTCTAAATAACATCCACAGACTGTAGTCATCAATCATCAAGACAGAAAAGATAGTTGATATATCAGATCAATTTTCTGAGTTTGTCCCACTACTTCTTCATCAACCAACATATACGCGACTGTGCAGCTTCTAACTCACGTATATACGTGACTTGTCTTCATGATACCTGTGTATGAGAATTAGAATAATGAAATTTCATATTTTCAGTTCCTTCTGAGTCTATTCTGTCTGCATACTGAGCTATGCCACATATTTCTGGCTGTAATTGCTTCTTCTATACCTCGGAGCGTGATGATATTTTCTCCTTTTGGTATGTTGGCCAATTTTTATTTTTATTTTTATTTTTATTTTATTTTTTATTTTTTATTTTTTTGGTTTTCGCATTCTTTTGCTATATGCCCAAACTTGTTACAAGCATAACATATTATATGTTTCATATTCCGTAGTAGCAGTTAATGGCTTTGTGACCAAACATATTGCAAGAAAGACAATAAACCTTGAAGTACCTGGAAGCTGATGATTTTTCTGTGTGACGGTTATTAGCTTGAACCATTCTACTTCTGCATCTAGCTGCAACATATCCAAAATTATGACATATCAAACATTCAACATTATTCATCAGAGGAAAGAATTGATTAACACTTCCATAGTTAGGAGTAAATGATTTTATTTGAAGACTTTCTTTCCTTGGTTGTTGATGGGGTTGACCTCTTATCTCCTTGTTGAGAATTTCAAATTTTGCACTAGAGTTCCTTGCTTCAGTTTGTGAGCTAGATTCACCTTTAACAGTTTCATGAAAACCAAGACTATATTTGATGGCAAGAGACCTCTGACTACTAAGAATATCATCCAAAATATTAGTACTATCTTGAAATCGTAAAAGTTTATCCTTTTCTTCTAATTTACCTTTTAGGATATTTACCTCAACCTGATATTGCTCTTCCTTTTCAAGACACTGGTTCTTCATGATTTCTTCATATTTTCTTCCTTCATCCACTTATTGATTTAATTCAAGAACTTCATTTTCTTTTTCTTCAAATGCTTGGAGTAGTTCTTCATTCTGCTTATTTGAATTTTTGAGATCTTCTTTTAAAGACATGACCACAGCTTCAAGACGTTCACAGTGGTTGGTTCTTTCTATAAGTTCCTTGGTTGTTGTGTCCTTGCCATTCACTTCATTTCTCAATGATGTCACTTCAACTTGTAGTCTTTGACTTTGATCTTCCTTTTCCTCGTTCTGTTTCCTTCCTCTAACTGATCTTTTAACCTTGTAATCTCTTCTTTGTAGGTACACTCCCTTTTGTCCAATAGATTTTGTTGATCTCTAATTGTGTCTGTGAGCTTTTTAAATTCTGCCTCTATTTGATTTCTTTCTCTTTCACCCATAAGAGACAATTTAGTTGTTTCATTGTCACTTTCATTATCTTCAAAATGAACAAAGAAATGTATCACCAGAGGACAACAAATTCATACCTGATATTTCTTTTGCTTGTTCATCTTCATTCTGAGGTGATTATGAATTTGAAGAATTGCTTCCACATAAAGGCCAATCATCTCTCCCACTGTCACAGTTCCTTTGAGATGCCTTCTTCTTTTGAGTTGCTTTCTTCTTTAGCTTCTTTCCCATTGTTACTACAGATCTCCTTCAAGCAATCAAGCTTTTGCCAAAGGACCTGATCTGATACCAATTGTTGGAAATAACACTGAGAGGGGGGGTGAATCAGTATTAGTTAGATCAATAACTTTTGCTAGTATATTGGTCCACCCTTTGCCTTTGATGTCAAAGGGGGAGAGTATTTTGGTGTTGCTTGTTATCTATAACAATTTCTACAACATGCAATAATCAACATCAACATGGTTGTCATCAAGTCCAAAGGGGGAGATTGTTGGCATTATGATACATGTGTTGTACTTGATGGAAACCCAATTATAGCAGAACAACTCAATTGTATATGGTAACTAGATGAATCTATGTAATAAATATGTATGTTATGATCCAAACACCCAAATAGCATAAACATAGAAGGATAAGTAACCTAATGCCTTGAGCATGAGATAGAAGAATGAACAATGAGTATTTTCGAGGGGTCAACTTCCTTTTGCAATTTAATAAATGCACAAATGAGATGATCTCTAAAACTAGGTATGCTTGATATATATATATATATGATGCAAAAGGTGCAATTATAGTTAAGGGGTTTAGCCAACGATTAAGGATAACACTAATAGATCAATAGAAATGTAATAACTCAGTATCTAGGACTTAATGGATTAAAAAACGATTACTTTAAGAGGTTTAAAGGTATTACATATAAGGACCCTTTTGCAAAACCTATCAAAATACAACAAAAAAGCAATGTAGATGAATACATACATGAAGGGGAGGTGTTGGAAACATGAGTATCTGACTTATCATAGGATTAAACACTTTAGACTTATTGCATAAATTAAAGCCACATATAAAGGAAAAAATAGAAATGTATAATCTTACAACCATGGAAAAAGCTTGAGTTAACACAAATGTCATTGAAAATAAGTTTAATAATGTCAACCCAAAAATATGACAAGGTATATTCAAGGAAAAAGCTACTCCAATTCATGGATTTTGAAGATTCAAAATGTCCTTCAACACATCTAAGATAATAAAATAACTACATTACAGAAGCTAACCCATCGGGCTAGGCCAACTGATGGATATCCCGCACTAGAAAGTGTTTGTTAACTAATATTAGGGATTTTCCCAGGTTTGAAACTTTGTTAATGTTGGGTATGTGTTATATTCTTTCCACGACTAGCCCCACACATGATGCTGGGGGGGGGGGAGGCAGAAGCCCCCCTCTATGGGGTCCGGGGTAGCACCCTGGGAAATTTTTTTTTGGACCCTATATTAGGTGGGAAGACCTACCTATGCTTTGTGCATGAGTTTTGCACATGGTTTTGGGCATGATGGTTTTCTGCCCATGGTATCTTGTAGATCCGGTCAAGGGAGCTATGGTTATGTTCTAATCTAGGGTTAATGGATTGAGATTTATGGATGCTTCAACATGTATATATATGTATTGTAACATTGAAAGGAATATAATGAAAAATCAATCTGGTAGGCCTGATTTTGGGATCCAGGGGAAAATGTCTGTGTATATCTGTTTTATGTTTAATGCCCTCGCCATTGTTTTTTAGTTTGTTTTTAGAATTCACATGTAGATCATTTCTGTACAGGGTTAAAACCTACATTTAACCCACCTAGTGTGCTTGTGGGCAGTTTCATTACTCTTAGAAGTATGGGGGTAGTCCCTCCAACTTGGCCCCGAGCCTCCTTAGTGACAAGCATGAGGTCTACTAATTCTCCTTATTAAAAAAAAAATCTTGCAGTATGGAAAACCAACAATGAAGGGAGGAAAAATACTGATTTTGTGGATACAGGTGATCACTAGGGAACAAAGCAACAATTAAAAATCATATAAATATGAAGATAAAAAAGAATCAAATGCCTCCCTTGAGAGATTCTAATGAAGAAAGAAAAAAGAAGGAAAATCATTATTGTAGATGTGGCAAGAATTGAGTTCTAGGTCATGGATGTGCATCCAATCACTTATATAATTGTGAAATTACTAATGGAAATAAAGTAGAGTTGTCCACTAAAGAAGGCATGATAGACTTTGATGAGGATAAAAAATCAATGAAGATATGATTAGCAACAATTATGTTCACTAGGCATGTCAATAAGGAGGAAGAATCAAGGGTTTGTAATAAAGTTATAGGCCAAAAAGTGGCAGTGCAGACATCTATAGTATGATATACTCCACTTCATTTAAGTAAGAATGGAAATAAATTGAGCATTAAACATGAAAAACCCATGATATTGCTTGGAGAGATTATAGGAAAAATGGAACTTATTTGTAAGCTATTGTGGATATTCCACTGGACAGTTTGTCACAATAGATTTGATAAATTATACTTAAAATTACAAATTCTATACTATGAGGGTTTATTTCTCTTTAGATTTTTAGATAAGTAAATTATTGTTTATTGCATATGCATGCAAATTACAATTATGCAGAAAATAGAGAACAACGAAATAAAAACTCACAAACCATGATATGACAGAAGATATAACCCAGGAAACCCTTTTGGGAGAAAACCATGTTGGAAATATGATTATATTGAAAGGGGGAGGGGAGTGAATCAATGCAATGGCCAATTTTAACAATTATTAACAATATCCAATATTTCAAATTGTTCAACGATCAATCATGTAAACAACACATAGAAATACTAGATGTATGTGGAAACCCATGAAGGAATAAAACCACAAAACTTATGTCCAAGTGTTGTTGTAGGTTGCCACCTACTGTTACATAAGATTTTCTGGCTCCAACCAGAAGGAGACACCCATCCCCTGAATTTACAAGAACCCACCCCCTGAATTTTACAAGCACCAACCCCCTAATGTGCAAGCACCAACTTGCTTTGCCTAGCAGATCCCTCTTTCATGCATTTTAAAAATCAGACCCCAAATGCATGTTGTTTTCATTTTAAAATTCAGACTTCCACTACTCTCATTTCTTCAAGTCTCACTCAACTATATGTTCAATTGCAATTCAGAAATGCTTAAACTAGAAACTTAGATCTTCTCTCGTCTTTGCAATTATTTTGCTCAGCCTCTTGTTGTTATTTGCAGAATTCTTCTCTCATACGCACAAGGCCACTTTACTACACTCATGTAGTTTTTCTCCACATAACTACACTCACACAACTCACACACATTGGTTCTCCATCGGTCACAACATACACAATGACTTCAAATTTGTTATTAATCTCTCGCACAACCCAACTCTTATGTCCACAACTGTGACAACCCAACTTGTAATTGGCTTGATCTTGCCATGTAATTATTTTATGCATTTTTAATTTTGAAAATTAAAATGGGCTGAGTAAGGGACACACATTCCAAGGGATTGAGGGATCTCAATTGCTTGGGAAATTCAATTTACTTGTTGAAGGAAGAAATTGGACAGTGTAGACAACCATTGAAGGCTGGTCATTGAGCTTTAAATGGACTGAAATGGTGTTTTAAATGAGACTATTGTTATAAATTTATGGGTTGCAAGCAAGGGACACAACCCATTTTGGTTTGGGAGCTGCACAAGACAGTAAAGGACAAAAGAATTAATGCACAAAAGCTACGTGTGTAGTGGGAAACAACAAAGAAGTCAACCTGGGAGAGAGGTCACATAAGGATGGGGGAAGAGATGAGTAAGTGCGAGAAGGGAAGAACACACACACACCAGTAGAGGAGAGAAATTTTTGAATAGAAAACAAACAAAGAAGGATAGAGCGTAGGCAAGGAATCGCGAGGGTATCATTACAGTCAGAGAAGTTACCTAGTAAGTTTGGTTCCTATCAGCTCGTGAGTTGGATACTTGGGCACAAAGATGGACACTAGGGAGGCTCGCTGGTGAGGATTGACATGCTTACGACTGTGCACCCGGGTCATATCTATTACAACAATACAAAGAAGAGACTATTACTCTGCAAGGGAGAATAAAAGAGTGTTTTTTGGCTTAATAAGCAGAGAGTGGCATCTACATGCAGTGTGGAAGAAATTGGCTTCTTTCACCACTCTCAAAGAATATCATACCTTCATTTGAGCTACAAGTGTATGTGATGAATTATCCTTCAGGTGAGGGCAAATCTCAGGATACCTCAGTGGTTTGGAGGGTGGAAATGGTGTTCTCTAGAGTCCCTTGATAGATTGGGGTAGATATTTAGCCTTTGGAAACTTGGCGAGGAAATCCTAGATCCTCCTTTGCTTGTTTATCTGGTTTTGGCAGTGAGTTTTCGATTCCATTCACTAGGTGGAACCACTATGTTGCATGCATCCAAGGCAGAAGTGAATCCTCTTGACTCCTTGGAGTGTTTGTGTGCTATTGGACGATTAGAGGGTGGAGGAAGTATGCCTCTAGATTCCCTATGCATTGGTGGATTGCTGAGTGGATAGTGGGTGGAGGTAGGAGGACCTCTCGAGTCCTTGTTTCAGATGGGAATTGGTGATTACTCCCTTGAGAAAGACCACCTTAGTCCTTGGAACTTGGCTTAGGGGTGACAAATGCAAGTATTTTGGTTGTAGCTTATCTATGGTCGGGTGAAAGTTGTAGTCCTGAACTTAGTTTCCCATATTCAATACAAATCCAAGATAACTTATTATTATGCATAATATTGTATGAATTTCATGTTCAAGTGTGAATAAATGATACGTTAATTGGTTGCATGACAAGTTTTGTTTCACTTGTGTACATATGTTGAATGGCTATTTATAATACATATGAGAATGTATTGATGAGCATGGATGCTCATGGGATTAGTGGCCTTACACTACCATTTTGTTGTTGATAATTATCCACTTATGGTAGTTAAGGGGTTGCACTAATGAAACGATTGCACAGTGAAGTCAAGGGTCACTATGGAATTCTTGTCATCATGTGATGATTGAATGTTGAATGGATGCACAAGTAGTATCATGGGTTTTTGTATACTTGTTGTTGTCAACTTTTATGGTTGCACCCTTTTTACTTGAATATGAGTGTATGCAAGCGATGTTGAATCCTTATTCATTCATGGTTCAAATGGAAGGGCTAATAGAATCAAGGAAAGTAAGTTCCTATTTGTTAAAGATTTGGTTTTGTTGTATGTGTCCTTAGGAAGAGTTTCACATGGTAGTGGTTTTGTTTTGGTGGCATTCCTTGAGGGAATGCTTATCAAGTTGTTCCTAAGTTTTTATCTAGAGTTAATTGGCCATCTAGTGTTGATATTGGCACTTGAAAACACCTTATAAATCCAAGAAGAATTGTGAAATAAATCATCCTTTGGAACTTTGTTAAAGCACAAAAAATGGCTTAAATTTGAGTTTATGGACCCCATAAGTCAGAGGTTGGGAGGTTAGCCAAGAGGGCTAGACCTCGGCAGGTCTTTGCCCCGACTTAAAGTGGGCCTACTGTGTGATTGGTGGAAGTTGGGGTGTAGACGAAGTCGGGATGTTAGATAGGTCAAGGGTCAGGGTTGATCTTGACCCAATGCCCATCATGTCAAGGAGGAGGGCCAACCTCGAATTAGGTCGGAGGTCAAGTGTCAAGCCCGTAAATGGAAATGGAAAAAAATGTTTCAGTGGGTATGGCTAACTTCCAACTGGCCGTTTAGCTCACTCACCATGTGGCCTGTCCATGGTGGCGACACCTCCTAGTCACCTGCCACATGGAGGGTCAGGTGATGTGGAAAGGTGAGAAAGGCTCATCTTTAAGAAGGCATAACCCTCAATTCGTAAGTTGGATTGGGGCACAGTTTATATTGTTGGAATTTTCTTGAGGAGATGGATGTAATGATAGTGTCTATTGGAAGTTATAAGGAAGTTGGTAAAATTCAAATTTTTAGATCTTGTTCCCATAGTTGTACTTTAGGAGCTAGATCCACATAGTAACTACCTCCTTATAACTCTAGTTGGGTTCTAGGGTTAGGAGTGGGTGTTACAACATGGTGGGTGTTTACAACGTGGTATCAGAGCATCCATGTTCAACACTTGGAGTGGACAGGCTCTATCATGAGCAAGCTAGTAGCAGAGTTCCTGCATGAGATTTCAGGATGATTTTGAGAATATTAACCAAACTAATATTTAGGTGTTAAAAGATGACCTGAAATTAACTAGTTGTGATTTCATACTCATCATAGCACTAATGATTAACAAGATTTTAATGTTGATTGATGAGCTAATTAGTTATGTTGGTTGACATATACACATTTGGTGACTATGCATGTGGATGGAATAATGCTTGTAGCTTGATTTTGATTAATATTGACATGCTAACATGGTCTATTTTGTTATAGCTATACTACAATGGTAACTTCATGAGAGCAAGTTGAGGGTCAATATTTTGTTTATTTGATTATGATATTATGCACCTAACAGTTGTGTGTGAATGATAACACATCACAAGAAACAAATAATTGAAGGATGAGGATATGAATGGTCCAATACAACTCTAATAGGTCACATGATGTATATAAAGGGGAAGACATGAATGAGGAAGAAAGATCAGTGGGAAATAGGGGAGGATCCAACTCTCCTGACTGGTTGGATACCTTGAGAAGCTTGAAGGCTGAGATAAGAAGATTCAGGGCATATAATGAAAGGTTGGTAAAGGCCCAAGAGAGGAAAGAAGAGGTGAATCTAGTTGTTGTCGCTTCGAGAGACAACCTCAGATTGCTTACAAGACTAGTGCCTGGAATATTTAGATTTTGTGTATCTCATATGATTCTTTGGAAACTGGAGACATCACATATATTTTTGTATATATATATTCAAAATATATAATAAACAACATGGGTTGGTTCATTCATCTAAAGGCGTAAGCCATGTATTTATGGTACTTCTTCATATATACAACTCACAGAAACATATGCATAAACTAGTGGAGGCCAAGTAGTTCAAGGACCTACAATCTAATAAGATTTGATAGAGCAATGAGAAAGGATAAGGAGAAGGAGTAACTCATCACATAGAGCTTGAAGCATAAGGAATTCTACACTTGTCACATAGAGCTTGAAACCTCCAGAATTCTACATTTATCTGAGTTAACGGTAGACATAATGGATGAAAGAGGATGGGTGCGATGATTCAGGGAGCACAATTTTAAAGATAATATCAAAGATCCATATAGACACATGCATTAATGATTTAATACAAATGAATTTGTAAGAACATATGAAACATTTCTAGCAGCTACAATTACATGAATTCAGAGAGGAAGCATGAACATAATGGAATTTAATAGAGGGATAACATGCTGTAGTACTTGAAGGGGGAATCACCACCATTTCCTTAATATTCTGAAAGATGCATATCATAAAGTCATACAATCTTGAATATAACATGTAGTTCTTTCTTTAGGATTCTGAACCTGTGTGAAGTGTTTCTTCCCACTATTTTTCTGGAGAGGGGAGCATTGAACAATAATTACAATAAAATATCTTCAGTCGAGCCTCAACTGTCAGATGGACTAGCTGTCTCAGCCTGGGATGGATTTGTGTCCCAAAAATCACTACAAAAGATTAATTGCTTCATTAAATGGTCGACACATTACATGATTACAAAATAGGTCAATAATTAGATGGAAACGCCGACAAAATATCTCCATGCCCATCCCTAGGATTGCCTTTTCTCAGGTTGTTGCTTGCCCACAGTTTGGCCACTTGTGTCACTCAACCGATTCTGTCACTTTTTCCTTTACTACTCGGATCGTTCGTTCTTCAAAACTGGAAGCGATCAATTATCAATTTAATGCCACAATATAGGAGCAGAGGTTGCTTGGGCAATACTTCATCCTCCCTATGTGTGGAGCACCATGCTGGATCATCAAGTCCTCCCGAGCTTCCATGTCTTCATTTACTCTGTCAAAGTCGAACCTGGTTTCGTGTCACAAGGGGCCTTTCTAGGTCAACCCATGCTGATTTTGAATGCTGCATCTCCTTTCTTAAATGCCTCAGCTGCCAACCCACCACGCCTTTAAAGTTTTGCGTTACTTTATCGTAGAGTTGTCACATCGGGGTTTTCCATTAAAGGTCCTTATGGGACAGGACATTCCGATCTAGTTTAGCCCCTTTTGCTTCATGTGACCGGGGGCTATGATCAAGATTTTAGTTTTTGGGTGCTAGCACGTTTGGGCTCGTGTCTATTAGGCTTGGCCATTCGTTAAACATAATCTTGCATATCGGTGATTT
This sequence comes from Pinus taeda, assembly GCA_000404065.3. Lineage (NCBI taxonomy): Eukaryota > Viridiplantae > Streptophyta > Pinopsida > Pinales > Pinaceae > Pinus > Pinus taeda. Next base: position 104,370 of record APFE031655370.1, read on the forward strand.
CTGATGCTCGCCTTCAGTGTCTCCCCTTGACACTTGCGATCGTCGATATGCGGGGTTGGGCCCACTCGAGATATCACAATTGGACATTTCATAGTATTACCTATGTTTTCTTTGTTTGATGACTGTGCTGCTGGATATACACTGAAAAATACCCTCGCCATCCCACTGAGTGGAAGCGAAATAGACATTTTAATGTTCTTTGATCTGGGCCATCGATTCGGGCTGATTCAATCTGGGTCGTTGATCTGGGCTTGTTGGTATCGCAATAACAATACAAGAGAGGGCCTTTTTGCCATATTTCATAATGCTTGTCAATTGTCCAGACACAAAACTTCGATAAAGCATGATACATAAAATATCGCATCCGGGAGGTTTCTCGCACATTGCAATCGCAAGTTGGAAGGGACTTCAGCGGAGGAGGGACTTTGACTTATGCGATCCCCGATTGCGATATCGCAATCGGTGGGGGTAAGAATTATCGCAATTGGCGATAAGGAGGGGTGATGGGACTTGGATATAGCAATCAACGGGGAAACTTTGCGATATGTGATATCGCAATTGCAAAAGTTAAAAAGGGATATGGGCGGATATGTATCATAAAAAGGGAAGGGGCCGATAACGATTATGGTTGGTGGGTCCCAACGCTTAAAAAGGGTTTCAACATGATTTCTAAATGTTTTAAAACATTTCAAAGAGGAATAGGAAACACGGCTAGAGTTGGATATACAATGGGATTTCAACTAGAGTTAAAAAATGGGTCGCTGTAGCTAGAGTTTAAAAAAGGAAGAAAAAATGGGGTTTGTGAAAGAAATAGTTTTAAGAGAATATGGAAATTTGTCCAAAACAATTTAAACTGGACCTGTTCTTCCTCGTTTAATATCCAATTTTCAAAGCACAACAATCTCTTTAAGAAAAGTAGGAGATAGATGTAAATGATTAATCAGACTAAAAATTATTTCTAGGGGTTATCATGGATAACATATGGCTTGGAGGCTAGCTTCCTTAGCTTCCTGCAGTAACTATTCCACTGGAATTTCCAATTGGATTGGGAATATTGCATCCTTTCCATGCACTAGCTCGAAAGGCAATTTTCCAGTGGATTTTTTAGGAGTTACTCAGTTAGTCCAGAGGGCAAACTTTAATTGGGAGTCCCATTTCCTTTGATTCTTGGTGATGGTCTTCTTCAATACTCTCACCACAGTTTGTTTGAGGACTCAGCCAAGCCATTACCTTGAGGGGAGTAAGTAGTGGAGTGCCTGATGATGATATTGAATTTCTGCCAGAAGTTGGTGAATTTTGCAAATTTAAGGACTTGAGCATCGTAAGTTATAATTTTGATAGGAAAACCAAAGTGAGATAATACATTCTACTCCATAAACTTGATTACCACTGAGTCTGTGGTGTTTCTGGTTGGGATGGCCTCTACCCACTTGGTGAAATAATCCGTGGACGTTAATATCCACTTGTGTTGGCCACTTGAAGGTGGGTTTATTTCTCCTATGAAGTCTAGTCCCCATTGTCTAAAGGGTTCTTCCACATGCACTGGAATCATGGGGAGAGGATAAATGACGCAGAAGGTTGATGAAAATGAGGCGGTAGTATGGAATTAGAATACTGGTTAACTTTGGAACCAATCAACTGCATAAAAAGATTCTGTATGTGTATTTCCCCTTGAGGGTCCCGCTTACCTGACCAATCACTGTTGGTCCCTCATTGACTTCGCCTTTTGTTGAGCGCTTAAATCCGCGCCATTGATATCACTTCTCTAGATCCAACAGATATCGCATTGTCCGCTCATCAACTTACCCAGATGATCTCTGCTGTTGATGTGACCCGTCCAATTGAATGGCTGTCGCACAATCTCATGCAGATTCTTGCACGAATGATATCAAGTTGGGAGCACGTGAGAAAAGTGGTTTTCTCATGCTACGTGTCGGCCGCTAAAGGTAATCGCGTGAAATTTCCCAATACCATTTACAACCTTTAGGGCACGTGAGATACCGCTTCCCACTTATGAAATACAACCCACATGCTTAATTTGTACTTTAAGAAAGGTGCTTTAAGGCAAGGTTTAGTGCTTAAGTACAATATTAACCCTTAATATGAATCAATTGATATTTATAAATAAAATGTATAAATAGAGGAAAATACCCGATTAGGGTCCAGAACACTGATACACAGCTACAAATGAATTTCTACACCAGAACAGTGCGTCCACACCACACTTCAATCAATTATTCAACAAAATGGAAATTACGGAGTATTGGCCCTCTCGAATTGATTGCAACAGTTTGTCTGATCTTTGTTTCAATCTCAAACCCTATCTCTCACTCAAAACTCTCGCTTACTCACTCTATCTCAATAATCCAATCTTTCTGTCATTACATTCTTTCCTCTTTTATGAATCAAATCCTATCCTAACTATATTGACAACTCAATCTCTATTTTTTTTCAACTCAACCATTAAATCCCTATTCTCAAGCTCTGATACACACCTATACTAACAACTTATCTCCTATTCTAAAAATAATACAGTATTCTAATTATTACAATAATTGAGATAAATATTAATTCGAGAGATCCAACCCTCTCTATTAAAACTGATTTTTGACCACTGAAGTCAAATGAAATTCATCTCTTGTTAGCCACAACATGTGAACATACTATCACATTGTTGGTTAAGTCCAGATGCTCCTACATCAAGAAAGTTTTTGTCTCTCAACAAACACTTGGAACTTCTGACATGACCTGACCTGGGAATGAACATTTCCAAATAGTGTAGGCCAGTAGAATTACACCTTGAGGATTTTGTGAGTTGTGGTCTTCCAGTTGTCATGACCTCCACAAAATCCTCCATGAAATTCCTCAATCACTTTATGAGTTTTGCCTTCTACCAAACATAACAACAAAACTCCCACCGTGTCCTTCTAGTAGAGTTGACCATTTGATATGATATACTTTTGCGCTTGCAGTCTCAGAGTTACGTTTTTGGATTTATCCAACCCTAGTGGGCACCTGTTGAAGCCTCGAAAATTGTTGCTTACAACATTGGGGGAAGACCAGTTGGTTCGGACCTTGGTTGGCAGCTCCTTTTCCGTTTGGTGTAGTGGCTCCAACTGGGGGTAATGGGACCAATTTCCCAATATAAATTATGATAATGCCGATGGGGTGATATATGATAGTTCGGGGAAATGTTTAAGCTAAAAGTAATCTAATCTAAACTAATAATCACATGCATATATCTTAATTAAAACATTATCTAGTTATGACTATACCCGGGAATAAAATTGACATGTGCGATCTACAATAATGTCCTAAAGCAATTGATAATAAAGATCATTCAACTGCGATAGGAAGTGAAATCATTTTAACAATAATCGTTTCGGATAAATAGTTAGCCGGAACGATTGTGAAAGATATATCACATAAGAAATTATTCATATATTCAACACAAAATTTAGGTCATCACCATACAAAAGTGCAATAATGCTAACCAAGCTTTAAGCTTTCATACATAAACAATTTGAAGAAAAATTACTGCTTAATACATAAACAAAACAAAATCATGAGATAAAAGTACCATTTGTAATAAGTTCTGCTCACGTGTTTCAACAATATTGACCTACTTCCAATCAATCCAACACCATCTAAGAGTACAAAAGTACAATTTCAGTAGAAGATGCCAGATAAGATAAAAATAAATCTCGTTCCATTCATTTCACCAGAACTTCCTCAAAGGAACAAAAGTGCATGTTTTGAAGATTGTTTCTGATAAAATTTCTGGACCCCTCTCTAAATGTATGAGAGGGGTTTAAATACTAAACTATAAATCCTAATAATAGATTATTACAAAAATAATTGAGGAGGTTTAAACAACCTTCCTCAAATTGTGCAAAACAAAACAAAAATTGAAATTAAAATATGGTGACTAACTCATTTGCATTGGATCTTTAAGATCGCATATGTCCATCATGAGTTTGAGCTGTGTCAGTGGGCTGATCGCAGATTTCAATTGCCCAGTGAATATGACATCGGTTAGTGCTAGCACCATTTTCTGTGTGGAAGAGGTTAGGCATTGCAGGGTCATCCATAGGTTGTAAGGTTTAACTAAATATTGCCAGTACGCTTCCTAGTTTAACCTGGTCATTTTCCTAATCGCTTCCTCCTTTTCTCCTGTTGCCTACCTCCACTGTTGTTCGAGCTATTTCGTATTCAAAAGAAAACCTGGTACAAACTCTGCCACCAGGTTTGCGTTGTGTATATTTTCGTTGATGTTTTCAATAACACAGTTTGTTTTTGTTGTTGTGACTGGTGTTGCCTTTTCTGCTTGCCTAATTCGAGAATCCTAGTCTGCAAATAAAATTTCTTTTTATGACTCCTCTAGTATAGGCAAATCAGACTTCCTATCATCCTTTGAATTCTACCAGGTGATGAAGTCGGAAACTCTTTTCAAGACTTCATCATATTCGAGTCTCATGTCAATGACTTGACTCGTTAATTTGTCACTAGTCTCGCAATAAGGAGTCAACTGCGAGACCTTCTGGCATATAATTTCTTTTTGATGCATTAGCTGGGAGTTTAGTTTGAGTGCTTCAATTATAAACTGATTAATATTTGGGTTGTCCTTATACTTATCTGTTAATGCTTGTATCTGTGCTTCCTTTTCTACTAAATTGGTTTGATGTTTTATTTGCATCTGATCGAATTCTTGCTAGAGCTTGGATATTTGCAATTTTGCTTGTTGGTTATATTTTTCTTGCTCTAACTATTGTTCAAATAGTAGGATTTTATTTTCCTTTTCTTTGAGCAACATTTTTACTTTTGTTGCTTTGTCAATGGTCATTGTAGTGTAGGCTCCTGCAAACTGAGACAATCTAGTAAGGTTGTCAGATGGGTCGATGGGTGAGTCTTTCCAGACAATATCCATTGGTTCATTCCCAGGAGTAGTAGCAGATGTAGCATCCAACTTCCTCTTTTTCCTCTGCCTTTTGACAACAACTTTGTGGGTTGAGCTATAGGACACATCTAGAGGAGGAATCTCCTGAATTCTCAAAACAATTTCAGAGGTAGGAGTGACAAGAATGTGCTCTACCTCTTAAGTACTTACAATTTTCTCTATTGTAATTTCTTGAGTTGTTTTGTGTTGTGGAGTCTGAGGCTTAGGTGCTTGTTTCTTTGTATGGGGCTTTGTATTAAAATTCTCCCATTCTTTCTCCAAATCAATCACCGGGGCTTTTGTTGACTGGGTGGAGGTGGAATGAATTTCAGCCTATTTTCTAGCTAAAGTTTTCTTAATTGTCTTTTCTATAGATTGGGTTGTATCATTTTCTGACTCTTTGCTTTTGCTTCCCCCATTCTGTGACGGTTTCTCTGATTTCTCTGACTTCCTGGTATATTTCTCTTGGGACTCTGCTTGGGAATCATCTCTAGAATTTCCTATGGAACTTCCTTCTAGGCTTACACTGGGAGTCGACTCCCTTATTGGTTCAATCAATAATTGGTCCAATGGGACCTTTAACAATCTCCTTTCTCTGTATTGACGAAAGGCCTCAATCTCTTCTCGGTTAAAAAGTAGTGATGACATGTGCTTCACTTCTGTGAATGTCTCTTTTTGTAGGAAGATGTCATCAAATGCATCTTCCTCGTGACTGAATAGCTTCAATTTTACCATGGTAGTGAAGTCTATGGCAGTGCCATTTGGGTCGTACTGGCGACCTGATAATTAAGGTAATTTCAGAGATTGCATGATCTCTGCCTCTTTGAATGCATGACCCAGATCGTGCAGTGCAAATGCTCCACACTGTAACGGAAATGTAGGCCAAATGGCATTTTTCGCTTCTTTTAGTCCTTTTCTTAGACCACCCTCACTCGCTGTTTGATAGGATATCTCTCTAAGCATCAATTTGTCTGGAACATAGTATGGGAGGACATGAGGTGAGGTGATGCTCCCAAAAACCCTGATATATGTGAATGTTTCCTTCCCAAACCATTTGGCCACTAGGAGGATATCTACCTCGGCTTCCTTTGAAATCTAGGGGCATCTCGGTTGTAAACCTGTTTGTGGATAGGGAGAATGATCCCATGAAATTTTTTGTAAAAATGCGGGTGAAACTGAGACTCCCACATGTCCTTATGATATATATGAATGGGAAGTGGATCTTTCACAATCCACTTCCATCCCATGATAGGAAATTTTGAACCAAAACTAATTGCATCCATCGCATATGCACTCATAAAAAATGGAGGATAAACCCTCGTTGAGACACTCCTTTTCCTCCTATAATCGATTATTGCCTTTGCTAAATTATTAGACAAAATTTTTCCCCAATTCATTATGTTTGCGTTTACGATTGCATCTATTAATGGCAGCCATTCTTGGGAAAATTTAGTGCTATCGGGCTTGCCAAACATCCTACATAGCATGGTTGCTGCAAAACTATGGGGAGAAGAAATAGATGCAGTAGAGTTTATACCCACTTTGTCCTTTTTGATCTTGCCCTCATTATTCGACCAGGTCCAAGTGACATTTTCTAGGTCCTCGTTTCTTTGGAAAACGTCTCCATAAACTGTTTGTTGTAGATGGCTTGTGGCTCTGGTAGTGATCTGAAAATCACCCTATGAGTGACATCAGTTGAAGATCTATTAAACAAAGGTATTACAGAGTCACATGCTGGTGTGTGTTCTGTGTTATTTAAGCAACGGATTGATCAGATTGCCAACACACAGACATTTAATTGGAAAGACAACAGAGAAATACAGTAAGCAAACACAAAGACACAAGAATTTTAATAAGGAGTTCACCCTATTCTCCAGGGCTACATCTCCGGTCCAGCTTTCAGTGGTGGCCTTGTTCTTTAAGCAGAGAATTACAATGCAGGGACTCAACGTGAGTGTTCCTAAAGCAGGTTTGCTTGGCAAGGTGGTTCTTGGATTCCCCAAGCCACTGGAGTACACAGACTCTTCTTCTTCCTACCAGCTCTATAACCTTCTGGTCTACAATGGAGAGCCCAATGTGGTGCTCAGCGCGAACAGATCCTCTATGGGATGGCTCAGATCTCTCAAGCCTTTGGTGCTCGACGCTTCCCCTATTCATCTCGGCCCTCTGTCCTCTTTCTGCTTTTGCTTCACTGTCTTCTTTCTCTGTGTATTCCGTCCTCCTCTAAGGATTCTAGTCTCTCTATCTTCTTTCTTCTTTCTTCGTCTCTCGGACTGTTCTCCGACTTGACTATGTATTTTTTTTGCTGTTCATGGCTTTGAAGTCATTCGAATCCATGCTTGTTTGGTTCCTCTTCCACCTCTATCGATTCACCTTCTGTAGCTGCGCTTGGAGTTCCCTGTTCGGCGTCATCATCAACGCTCAGGGAGTGGCCATGTGTCCTCCTCTAAATAGCGCCAACCTTCTTCATCGGTTCGTTTCTTCAGTTACATTGTGGATGCGTTCTTCCTCCACCGTGGCAGTCAAACGGATTCCAAATCCTTCTAAAACACGGCGTTTTCCTTCGTTGATTCCGCTTCCTCCATCGGGTGCGATCTTAGCCATCCAATCTGGGTCCCCCAGATCCAATGTCATACGCACGTTCCACGCGGTTGGCTTGCTCGACTGATATCACGTGATTAACGATAGTTTTCTCTCACCTCTGCTGGCCACGCATCGATCGATGTATGGGATTGCTCCAATTTCTCTAGGACCACTTACCGTTTGAGGGCACCCCGATCAATACCACCGGTTTTTCAGAGCACAGGTCTCGCCTTTTTACTTTTAGCGCTTTTCCTTTCTTCCCATGGTTCTCTGGCTTCCCATGCGTCCGTGTGTTCGAGGCTCCTCCATTTTGGCCCTGTTCGCCTAGAAATGCACAATTAGCGCACATCAAAAACCACCTCATTTTCTCGATCCGGGGCTCCCATGGGCTACTTTGACCTCCCGCGCAGTCTCCATGGGCCTCAGTCAGCGCGCTTTGACCGAGGTCCTCGTTGTACCACGCTAGCTGCCATTGCCACTAGTTCAGGGTGTTTTTGATTGCTGTTTTGGATTCTTTAGAGATTTGTTTTGACCCAATACAATCATGGTTCTTTGACAATATTCTATGGATCCAATTCGGATCACAACCTTCCCACTGAAGAAAAAGATTTTGGACCACCAAAAGTTGGTTTTCAAGCATCGACTAAGTGAGGGTATTGCTTTCTCACTTGTCCAATCTCAATCCACTTCGCACTGCTCGACTTTGAACCTCTGAGCCCAATCCTGAGGTATTCCACATCTCCCTTGCGCGTCGTCCTTAGCTTCATGTCCAACACTGTGTCTTCCTGTAATTCATTAAGATATTTAGGGAGCAGGTCATCAACAGAAGGCAATTGACTCTGCTCTTCAGGGTCCTCAATCATTGAAGGTTCAAACAACCTCAAGCAATCTACATTTACGACAGAGTAGATGTGCATGTAAGCTGGTAGATCAAGGTGAAAAGCATTTTCACCAATCTTCTCATGTATCCTAAAGGGTCCATACCTGATAGGTTTTAGCTTTTTACCTTCACCTTGCATCCTTTCCTTGCTGATATACAGCCAGACTCGGTCTCCAACTTGAAAACTATGCTCCATCTGATGCTTATCATGCCTAGCCTTGTACTTGGCATGGCTCTTTTCCAATTGTTCCTGTACTGCTTGGTGGATCTCCTGGATCGGTTCAATGAACCTAGTTGCCTTGTCCACATCACTGTGTCTATCAACCATGATATCTTTACCAAAGACAAAATCCAAAGGAGACCTTGGTGTAAAACTGAAACAGGTCTCAAAAGGAGATCTCTGTGTAGAAGAGTGTTTGGCTCTTTTGTAAGCATGCTACACATAACACAAGTGTTCATCCCAAAGCTTAGGATGTTCGCTGCAATATTCTCTCAGTAACTGGATCACTGTCCTGTTAACTACTTCTGTCTGGCCATCTGTTTGTGGATGAAAAGCTGTGCTTTTCTGTAATTTGGTGTCCATTAGTTCCCATAGACTCGACAAAAACTTCCCCACAAATCAGGTATCTCGATCAGATATAATGGAAGTGGGTAATCCAAAATGAACCCATACATGTTCAAAGAACAATTTTGCAGTTTGTTCAGCTGTAATCTGTTTACTACAAGGTATCAAAATACACATTTTGCTGAACCTATCCACAATAACATATAGATAATCATGACCTTTCCTAGATTTAGGAATTCCTCCAACAAAATCCATGGAAACACTTTCCCAAGGGTGAGAATGAACTGGCAATGGAGTGTACAAGCCTAGTTTTCTATGTTGGGCTTTCTTTTGGCACACATGGCACACCCTCTTACATATCTAGAAACTATCTCATTCATTTTTGGCCAATAGCAGAACCTTTGCAACTGTGCAACTGTTTTACTTACCCCAAAGTGACCTGATATCAGAGAAGTGTGTGGTTCCCTAATTATCTTTACCCTCTCAGTTTGTGGAATGAAGAGTTTCCCACAATGGTATAAGAGTTGGTCCTTCACATGATAGTCCAATTATTCTACTCTTTTTCCTTGACTCAAAGTTGCATATACATCTTTAAAGTCCATACCCTGAGCATATTGTTCTATGTAGCTTTCATGTAGCACATAATTATGCTTAAGTATGGTAGATGCATTTATAATGGGTCTAGATAACATGTCTGCAACCTTGTTATGTATGCCCTTTTTATATCTGATGATTAATGAAACTGTTGTAGAAAATCAATCCATCTGTAATGTCTTGATTGCTACAACTTAGTTTGGGAGTGTAGGTATTGAAGTGGTTGATGATCAGTATGTATTACTGTCTCTTTTTCCATTAAGTAATGTTTCCACTTTTTCACAATCTGAACTAATGCATACAATTCTTTATCATATGTAGGATAGTTAACTACTATAGGATTAAAAGTCTCAGAATGATAACATATGGGTTTATCGTGTTGTGTCAACATTGCTCCCATGGCATAGTCATTGGCATCAGTTTGGATCTCAAATGGTCTTTGTAGATCTGACAGTGCTAATACAGGTGTTGTACTAATCTTTTCTTTCAAGGTGTCGAAGGCTTTCTGATATTTTCCTCCCCACTGAAACACCTTATTCAATCCCGTTAAAGCATGTAAGAGAGCTGCAATTGAGGAAAAGTTAGAAATTAACTTCCTCCAATATTGTGTTGCTCCTAAGAAGCTTCTCACTTCTGTAGCGGACTTGGCTTTAGGCCAGTTTACAATGACTGCCACTTTAGAGGGATCTATTTTCAATTCACCTCCCCGTACTATATGACCCAAGTAGTTTATAAATGTTTTGCCAAATTCACATTTTGAGAGTTTAACATAAAGTTTTTCTCTTTTCAAAACATCTAATGTCTGCTTAACATGCTTTAAATGTTCTTCCCATGTTTTACTAAAAATCAGAATGTCATCTAGATACGCAATAACAAAATCATCAAGAAAAGGTCTGAGTACATTATTCATTAATCTCATGAAAGTAGCAGGAGCATTAGTTAAGACAAAATGCATAACCAACCTTTCATACAATCCCTGCTTTGTTTTGAACACAGTCTTCCATGCATCTTGCTCTCCAACTCTGACCTGAAGGTATCCACTGTGCAAATCCAGCTTGGTGAAATAAACAACTTCTTTTAATTGATCTAAAATATCATCTATGCAAGGAAGGGGATAACTATTTTTTATTATTATCTTATTCAGTGCTCGGTAGTCAATGCACATTCTCCATGAGCCATCTTTCTTTCTTACTGTTGTGTTGTACAACAACCCCCCATTTCATAAAATTTTACCTTCAACTATAATATGAAATGGGTCCCTTTTAGATTTATGAATAAAATTGCTATCGACTCATCATTCCTCAAAAGGTCCGAAAGAAACAATACACTATAAACCTTTTGAATAAACATAAATCGGTCTTATAAAATAAATAAATAATTCTTTATTATTGCGATAAAGCGATCGCAAGATCGCATATCGCAACAACAAAGGATGCATAACAAAAAGACCCATTGGTTTGCCCCGATCCGACAAGTGAATAACTATCCGATATCGGGAAAGGTAAGGGAGTGTAACAAAAGGCCCTCTCACTTTTCTCCGTTGTGATATCGCTATCGGTGATCAGGGAATATAGCATACACACATTAAAGGCACCCTTTTAAAACTCCCGATGCAAATAAGTTGTATCGCCATCGGGGATCCGAGATTTTGCAATGACACAAATGTTACTACTCGAGCATTTCTCTAATTCCGATTGCGATAAATCTAAGTGCGAATTTCAAAAAAGATAGAAAAGGCTTGAGTATATTATGTTAGATTATTATTAAAAACCTTTCTATTCCCGATAGCGATTCACTTGTGATTAACCGCCAAAAAATCAAAGCCACGCTTAAATGAATTATTCGGCGAATAAACGATATGATGGGAATTTAAATGATTGACAGGATTAAGTGGCCAATTAATGGAGCAGTTATGCCGAAATCTCCTCAAAGATTGTATCCGCGGCAGTATTATTTTAATCCTTCATTATTCATTGATTGATATAACTCTTTCATAAATGGCTTGCATCACCTATTCTCTGTATTACGTTCATTTTATCTCCTGCGCAGAGCTCCTCCTAAGCAGCAAATTTAGGCCAAATGGGGAAGAAATCCAAAAGATTTGCAGCAGCTTCAGCTCTTGCAGTGACAGGACAATCTACCGCTAATCTAGGACCAAGTAAAAAAGGATTGATTTCAGACACTACCTGTCTTGGCCTCGGCAACACTAGCTGGCAAAGCATCTATAATCTAGTTGAAGCTGAAGAGCCTGAAACAGTATCAGTACAAGCTACAGCAGGTTCAACCCGAAAGTCAGTGGCTACCCTAAAGGATTTAGCCGACTCCTACCTACACTGAATAGCGACTCGAGAGAAAATTCTTCCATATACAGATGTAGTGAGGTGGGCAGTTGAGGAAATCCCTATTACAAATAGAACATTCTGCACAATTGATGGGAGAGTATTCG
>APFE031655370.1:133783-150129 GCA_000404065.3 Pinus taeda
TGTTGCATGTAGGCCAATGGATAGAACTACTTTTTGATTACAGCAACAAATTCACTCCAGACAGAGATGGTCTTACCATGTCTTTTCATATTAGCTTGGGTTCTGCCTTCCCACCAAACCAAGGCAATGCCTCCTAGGTGTAGGCTTGTAAGCTAAATCCTACTCTTCTCTAAGTCTATGTTCTGTACCCTGTAATACATATCAATTTGTCTAATCCAATAGTCCAACTTTTTAGCATTTAGCTCTCCATCATATATAGGCAAATCAAATTTAGCATGTAGTTTAATCATAGATGATTTTTTATTATGCACGGGGCTATTAGGAGGTGTGAGAAAGCTTTCCTCTTTCCCCTTTCCTTTTGAGTTGTCATGGGAATGAGACTCATCTTCTTCTTTATCTTGTTTAGAACTTGATCAATCTTCATCCTTGTGCTTTCTAAAGTCCCTATACATTTCTTCTACCATAGACTTTATAGCTAGGAAAATCTCTATGAATTGAGGGTCTAGCCCCATAGAACCTTCCTCTGACATTGTCTTCCAAGAATAGACTCTCCGAATTTCAGGATTAGTTTCCACCAATTCTCCTTCTCCTAATTTGAGCTTTGATCTAGTGAGCATTCACAGCTAGACCAACACAAGCTTGTCTAACCTTACAACCTAAAGCTCTGATACCACTTGATTTGATAATCACCCTATGAGTGACATCAGTTGAAGATTTATTAAACAAATGCATTACAAACTCATGTGTTGGTGTGCATTCTATGTTATTTAAGCAACAGATCGATCAGATTGCCAACAAACAGACATTTAAATGGAAAGACAATAGAGAAATACAGTAAGCAAACACAAAGACACAAGAATTTTAATAACGAGTTCACCCTATTCTCCAGGGCTACATCTCCAGTCCATCTTTCAGTGGTGGCCTTGTTTTATTGTGTCTTTAAGCAGAGAATTACAATGCAGGGACTCAATGTGAGTTCTCCTGAAGCAGGTTTGCTTGGCAGGGTGGTCCTTGGATTTCCCAAGCCACATGAGTACACATACTTCTTCTTCCTACAAGCTCTGTGACCTTCTGGTCTATAGTGGAGAGCCCAATGTGGTGCTCAACCCGAACAGATCCTCTATGGGATGGCTCGGAGGTCTCAACCCTCTGGTGCTCGATGCTGCCTCTAGTTAGCACGGCCCTCTATTCTCTTTCTACTCTTGCTTCACTGTCTTCTTTCTCTTTGTATTCCATCCTCCTCTCAGGATTCTGGTCTGTCTGTCTTCTTTCTTCGTCTCTCGGACTGTTCTCTGACTTGATTGTGTATTATTTTCGTTGTTCATGGATTTGAATCCATTCGAACTCATGTTTGTTTGGTTCCTCTTCCGCATCTATCGATTCACCTTCTGCAGATGTGCTTGGAGTTCCCTGTTAAGCGTCACCATGAATGCTCAGGGAGTGGCCACATGTCCTCCACTAAACAGTGCCAACCTGCTTCGTCGGTTTGCTTCTTCAGTTACGTCGTGGTTGAAGTCTTTCCTCCACCCTGGCAGTAAAATGGATTCCAAATCCTTCTAAAACACAGCGTGTTCCTTCATCGATTTTGCTTCCTCCATTGGGCAAGATCTCAACTGTCTGATCTGGGTCCCCCAGATCCAACGTCATATGCACATTCTGTTTACTACAAGGTATCAAAATACACATTTTGTTGAACCTATCCACAATAACATATAGATAATCATGACCTTTCCTAGATTTAGGCAGTCCTCCAACAAAATCCATGGAAACACTTTCCCAAGGGTGAGAAGGAACTGGAAATGGAGTGTCCAAGCATAGTTTTCTATTGCTGGGCTTGCTTTTGGCACACATGGCACACCCTCTTACATATCTAGAAACTGTCTCATTCATTTTCGGCCAATAGTAGAACCCTTGCAGTTGTGCAACTATTTTACTTACCCCAAAGTGACTTGATATCAGAGAAGTGTGTGCTTCCCTAATTATTTTTACCCTCTCAGTTTTTGGAATGCAAAGTTTCCCACAATGGTATAAGAGCTGGTCCTTCACATGATAGTCCAATTCTTCTATTCTTTTGCCTTGACTAAAAGTTGCATATACATCTTTAAAGTCCATATCTTGAGGATATTATTCTATGTAGCTTTCATGTAGCACAGAATTATGCTTAAGTATCGTAGATGCATTTATAATGGGTCTAGATAAAATGTCTGCAACCTTGTTATGTATGCCCTTTTTATATCTGATGACTAAATGAAACTGTTGTAGAAAACCCATCCATATGTAATGTCTTGATTGCTGCAACTTAGTTTGGGAGTGTAGGTATTGAAGTGGTTGATGATCAGTATGTATTACTGTCTCTTTGCCCATTAAGTAATGTTTCCACTTTTTCACACTCTGAACTAATGCATACAATTCTTTATCATACGTAGGATAGTTAACTACTGCAGGATTAAAAGTCTTAGAATGATAACATATGGGTTTACCATGCCGTGTCAACATTGCTCCCATGGCATAGTCACTGGCATCAGTTTGGATCTCAAATGGTCTTTGTAGATCTGACAGTGCTAATACAGGTGTTGTACTAATATTTTCTTTCAAGGTGTCAAAGGCTTTCTGATGTTTGCCTCCCCACTGAAACACCTTATTCAATCATGTTAAAGCATGTAAGGGAGCTGCAATTGAGGAAAAGTTAGAAATGAACCTCCTCCAATATTGTGTTGCTCCTAAGAATCTTCTCACTTCTGTAGCACACTTGGGTTTAGGCCAGTTTACAATGATTGCCACTTTAGAGGGATCTATTTTCAAGTCACCTCCCCGTACTATATGACCCAAGTAGTTTAGAAATGTTTTTCCCAATTCACATTTTGAGAGTTTAACCTAAAGTTTTTCTCTTTTCAAAACATATAATGTCTGTTTAACATGCTTTAAATGTTCTTCCCATGTTTTACTAAAAATCAGAATGTCATCCAGATACACAATAACAAAATCATCAAGAAAAGGTCTGAGTAAATTATTCATTAATCTCATGAAAGTAGCAGGAGCATTAGTTAAGCCAAAAGGCATAACCAGCCATTCGTACAATCCCTGCTTTGTTTTGAAATCAGTCTTCCATGCATCTTGCTCTGCAACTCTGACCTAAAAGTATCCACTGTGAAAATCCAGCTTGGTGGAATAAACAGCTTCTTTTAATTGATCTAAAAGATCATCTATGTGAGGAAGGGGATAATGATTTTTTATTGTTATCTTATTCAATGCTCGGTAGTCAATGCACATTCTCCATGAGCCATATTTGTTTCTTACCAGAATGATTGGTGACCCACATGGTGATGTGCTAGGGCTGATGAACCCTTTCTTGAGCAACTCCTGCACCTGCTTCTTGATTTCAGCGTTCCCTAAAGCAGACAACCTGTACATTCCAATGTTAGGCAATGGAACATCTTGCTGCAAAATAATATCATGTACTATTTCCTTTTTGGGTGGCAGACCTTTAGGTTCTTGAAACAAGACATCATACTCTAAAACAACCTTTTCTATATCAGCTTGCTGATCAGCATTACAACCCTCAAATACATTTCTTTTATCAAGTTTATTTTCCTTTACAATCATCAATAAGAATAGTTTGGATGAATTCATCATTCTTTTCATCTGTCCTGATTTTATGAGAGTATAATTATTCTTGAGCTTATGAGCTCTTACAAAGTATTTGATTCCATCTTTAACAAGTATATACTTGTTCTCAGCTCTATAGAAAATATCCTCCTTTCTATCATACAAGTAAGGGCTTCCTAAAACAATTCCACATATATCCAAAGGAATTATATCTAAATCAACCTCATCTACAAATGCTGACCCAAAAGAAAACTTGAGTTTGCACTGTCTAGTCACTTGTAGTTGTGCTTTATCATTCAACCATCCTAATGGGTATGGTTTCTTATGAGGTGTAGTTGCTAATCCCAATTTCTTTACAATTGCTTCCGAAATTAGATTTACTTGTGAGCCACTATCAAACAAAGTATTATTCTTTTGATTTTTGGAAATAACTTGAATATGGAAAGGATCATGTCTTTTTCTCTCATGTTCTTCATCAATAACAGATTGAGCAGAATTACTAGTAGATGCTTCAGAATTCTTACCTTTTATACCTGTGGCTACCATGACTGTTTCATCTCTCGAGTCTGACCCCAAATCTTTCCGAATAGCTGCAGCAGTCTTCTTCTTCTTGCCCTCAGACTTCTTAGGTCTTAGCTCTGGATGCAGAATCCAACAGTGCTCATCATCATGCCCCTCCTTTTTACAGTGAGTGCATGAAGCTTTTCCTTTCTGTGCAGTGTTAGCCTTCCTTGCTTTCCACTTATGCTTTCTTTTCTCCTTGCTCTTGCTTATAGTTGATTGGGATGGTCCCCCAACTTCTGGATTTCCATTCTTTCCTCTAGCTTCTAGATGAGTAGCTTGTACAGATACCTCATCTATACTAGTGGGATTAAACATGAGGATGGTATGCCTCATGTAGCTGTGTAGACCACCAATGTACTTCAAAAGAGTCTCTAGTGAGTCTAATGAGATACCCAACATCAATGCTTTCTTTCTGAACTCTCGAGTATACCCTTGCACACTTTTCCCTTTAAACTGCCAAAGAGTTTTCCAACTCATCATGGCTTGTTGCATGTAGGCCAATGGATAGAATTGCTTTTTGATTGCAGCAACAAATTCACTCTAGACAAAGATGGTCTTACCATGTCTTTTCATATCAGCTAGGGTTCTGCCTTCCCACCAAACCAAGGCAGTGCCTCCTAGGCATAGGCTTGCCAACTGAATCTTACTCTTGTCTGAGTCTATATTTTGTACCCTGTAATACACATCAATTTTTCTAATCCAATAGTCCAACTTTTTAGCATTTAGCTCTCCATCATATATAGGCAAATCAAATTTAGCATCTAGTTTAATCAAAGATGCTTTCTTATTACGCACGGGGCTATTAGGAGGTGTGAGAAAGCTTTCCTCTTTCCCCTTTCCTTTTGAGTGGTCATGTGAATGGGACTCATCTTCTTCTTTATCTTGTTTAGAACCTAATCAATCTTCATCCTTGTGCTTCCTAAAGTCCCTATACATTTCTTCTACCATAGACTTTATAGCTAGGAAACTCTCTATGAATTGAGGGTCTGGCCCTATAGAACCTTCCTCTGATATTGTCTTCCAAGAATAGACTCTCCCAATTTCAAGATTAGTTTCCACCAACTCTCCTTCTCCTAATTTGAGCTTTGATCTAGTAAGCATTCACAGCTCGACCAACACAAGCTTGTCTAACCTTACAGCCTAAAGCTCTAATACCACTTGATCTGATAATCACCCTATGAGTGACATCAGTTGAAGGTTTATTAAACAAAGGTATTATAGACTCATGTGCTGGTGTGTGTTCTGTGTTATTTAAGCAACAGATCAATCAAATTGCCAACACACAGACATTTAAATGGAAAGACGGTAAAATACAGTAAGCAAACACAAAGACACAAGAATTTTAATAAGGAGTTCACCCTATTCTCCAGGGCTACATCTCTGGTCCAGCTTTCAGTGGTGGCCTTGTTTTATTGTGTCTTTAAGCAGAGAGTTACAATGTAGGGACTCAATGTGAGTTCTCCTGAAGCAGGTTTTCTTGGCAGGGTGGTCCTTGGATTTCCCAAGCCACTTGAGTACACAGACTTCTTCTTCCTACCAACTTTGTGACCTTCTAGTCTACAGTGTAGAGCCCAATGTGGTGCTCAACCTGAACAAATCCTCTATGGGATGGCTCGGAGGTCTCAAGCCTCTGGTGCTTGACATTGCCTCTAGTCATCTTGGCCCTCTGTCCTCTTTCTACTCTTGCTTCACTATCTTCTTTCTCTATGTATTCCATCCTCGTCTCGAGATTCTAGTCTCTTTCTCTTCTTTCTTCATCTCTCGGACTATTCTTTGACTTGACTGTGTATTATTTTTGTTGTTCATGGCTTTGAAGCCATTTGAACTCATGTTTGTTCAGTTCCTCTTCCGCCTCTGTCGATTCACCTTCTACAGCTGCGCTTGGAGTTCCCTATTCCGCGTCATCATGAACGCTCAAGGAGTGGCCACATGTCCTCCTCTAAATAGCGCCAGCCTACTTCGTCGGTTTCTTTCCTTACTTACATCGTGGGTGAAGTCTTTCCTCCACTGTGGTGGTCAAACAGGTTCCAAATCCTTCTAAAACGCAGCGTGTTCCTTCATCGATTCTGCTTCCTCCATCGAGCGCGATCTCAGTCGTCTGATCTGGGCCCCCCCAGATCCAATGTCATATGCACGTTCCACGCGGTTGACTTGCTCAACCGACAGCGCGCGATTAATGGTGGTTTTCTCTCACCTCCGCTTGCCACATGTCGATCGATGTATGGGATCACTCCAATTCTCCAAAACCGTTTACCATTTGAGGGCACCCTGATCAATACCTCCGGTTTTTTGGAGCGCGGTTCTTGCCTTGTCCTTTAGTGCTTTTTCACTTTTCGCCTGTAGTTCTCTGGCTCCCAACGCGATCAAGTGCTCAAGGCTCCTCCATTTTGGCCCTGTTCACCCAGCGATACGGTAATCGCACATCAAAATCCACCTTCTTTTCCTGATCTGAGGCTCCCAGGGGCTACTTTGACCTCTTGCGCAGTCTCCATGGGCCTTGGTCAGTGCGCTTTGACCGAGTTCCTCATCGTTCCACACTGGTTGCCATTGCCACTGGTTCAGGGGTGTTTTTGATCGCAATTCTGAATTCTTTAGAGATTTGTCCTGACCTAATATAGTCATGGTTCTTTGACAATATTTTATGGATCCCATTCGAATCATTGAAACCATTGGAATCAATACATATTGATCTATGTGGACCAATGAAGACTAGAGGACTAAATGGAATTTTATTTTATGTTAATGATTGACGATTATACCTAGATGACGACAATTAGCTTCTTAAAGAAAAAGTTTGAACCTTTCAAATGTTTCAAGATCTACAAGGAAATTATTGAGAACAAAATTGATTTAAAGGCTATATGTTTGAGATCTGATAACGGCAACAAATTTACTTCCAAAGTATTTCAGCATTTTTGTGAAGATAATGGAATAAAAATGAAATTCTCAATAGCTAAGACACCACAACAAAATGGAGTTGTTGAAAGGAAGAATAGAACTGTAGAAGAAATGACTGGAACAATGTTAAATGATTCAGAATTGGATGACAAATTCTGGGTTCAAGTAGTTTATATGACTGCATTTATCTTTAATATACTTTTTCTTATAAAAAGTTGTGATATGACTCCATACGAATTTTGAAAAGGAAGACCAGCAAATGTCAAACATTTTACGGTGTTTGGAAGAAAATTCTACATTAAAAGAGAAGATCATAAAATAATAAATTTTGATTCTCAAGTAGATGAAGGTATCTTTGTTGGTTATTCATGCAAAAGAAAATCTTATAGATTTTACAATTAGAGAGCTAAACGAACAGTTGAAAGCATCAATGTAACATGCAATGAAGATTATGGCTCAAAGGTTAATGAAGAAAGCTCATTTTCAAGAAAATCATAGATTGTGAGACAAAACCATAAAAGGTCAAAGAAGAAGTTTCAGAGAAAGCACAATCAAATAAGGAAACAAATATCAATGAGGAAGAGACAAGATATGAACACAAAGTTGAACAACAAGCGCCCTCGAATACCCCTAAAGTATGGTATCAAAAGAATCATCCTGTAAATCAAATCATTGCAGATCTCAATGAAGGCATAGAAACTAGAAGAAATTGGCATCCTTGTGCACCACAACGAGTTCATCTTGCTCTTTTAGCTATATTTGAGCCAAATAATTTTGAAGAAGTTAGTCAAGATGAACATTTGGTAGCTGCTACCTGTTGAAAATAGCAACAAGAAATGATAAAAATAGAATCCAAAAATTCTAATTTTAATTTGTCCTTGAATTAAAATTGTAAATTAAAATTTGAAATTAGTCTCACCAGTTGCTTGGAAATAATTAATTAATTCATTATGGATTAATTAGTTGGAGAAATTCAAGTTAGAAGTCTTTCTTTAGTCATGCAACAGTTATCCCTTAAATTAAGGAGATTATCCCTTAGTTAAGGAGATGAGATTGAGTTATATTTGAGTTGTAATTAGTTAGCTCAGTTTTCTAAGTTAAGTCAAGTTAAATTAGTTCCAAATTGTTTGAGAAACTAATTGTGACTTATCAGCCAATTGATGCATGCATGCACTCATCTCTAGATAACTGAAGAATACCTCATCAGAAACTCATACATGTCTATTTTGAGAAATACCCAGTTGAGATTAAAGACAAGGACACTCCTATAAAGGAAACTCATGCATGCATTCAAAGAAGGTTCCTTGAGGATTACGTAGTTCTGATAGTGTGTTAGAGCAGTGTTCCACTGGGTGAAGGAGATCATCCCAGAGGAACTGTGCAAGGAAATAGGAGCTTGGAGGGTAGAGAGGAAAGCTTGTGAGAAGCTTTGATTTCCTATGAGCATCTAGGAGGATTGTACTGAGAGCTAGCTAGCTGTGAGAGCTAAGGCTTTGTATAATATCTATGTATTTCCACCTTGTATGATAATACAGATAGTGGGGTTTTTAACAGAGGCTTTCGCCTCAGTATTTTCTATGTCTCATGTGTATTGGTTCTTCTTCTTATGGTCATATGTGTTTAGTTCTGATTCAGTTCGATCCTTAAGTTTTCGCAAGCTTGATAGTAGAAGTCGATTATAGTATTTTGCTTTGGTATATTGCATTATCGAGTTAATCTATAGCCAAATTTTCTACATAGATCTCAGAGGTAGATTTGTAGAGAATTTGCAAGGAATTATACACTATGAATGAAGAATTGGATCAAATTGAGAAAAATGAAACTTGGGAATTGGTCCCATGACTAAAAGATACAAATTTCATTAGAAATATGAGTTTTCAAGAACAAGTTAATTGAGGATGGACAGGTTATCAAGAACAAGGCAAGGTTGGTATGCAAAGAATATGCAGAGGTTGACGGAATCGATTTTGAATAAACATTTTCTCATGTTGCCAGAATGGAAGCTATCTGAATGTTCTTATCTTATGCATGTTCGAGAAAGATCATGTTTTTATCAAATGGACTTTAAATCAACATTTCTAAATAGAGAATTAGAAGAAGCAGTATATATAGAACAACCTGAAGGTTTTTTCTCACTAAAAAGAAATATTATGTTTACAGGTTAAAGAAGGCGTTGTATTTCCTCAAGCAAGAACTCAGAGCATGGTATGCTCATCTTGATAGTTATTTGAAAAAACAAGTATTTAAGAAGGGAAGTGTGGATATCAACCTTTGTGTAATAGTTGAACACGATAGTTTGACAATTATTGAAGTGTATATGGATGATGTAATCTTTGGAAGTGATGATGATAAGTTAAGAAGAAGTTTGTGGCAAATATGTAAATTGAGTTCTAAATGTCACCACTTGGTGAGTTTACATACTTTTTGGGACTTAAAATATCTCAACAAGACAAAGGAATATTTATCTGTCAAATTGTAACACCCTCCTCCCACATCTACCCAAGTAACTGGTCAATCGGGGTAAACATGTGATGAGAGGTTACTATGATGGTATTAAACCTCCTAGGTGACCTTAAGGAAGTGGAATTGACATAAAGACACCATACACACCTTCCACGTCAGCAACAGAACTCCCAAGAGCCATCCCAACCACTCAAGTAACCAGCCCCTAGGTCCCACTGATTTTTTAGACCAATTAACCCTCGGAGGCTCCCATGATATGGGAATGCATGCATCAAGAAGGCTCTCAATGCTCCCAAAACATGGTATGCCAGCACCAAGGGACTTTTCTACTCAGTGTTGTGTCATCTTCATTGGGTTTTGAGCCACATTTTCAGGCCCACAACCCAAGTCACATCCCAAAACTAAATGACACTTTCATAATAGAAAGATAACAATGGAATAGTGATACAAATGCAATCACTTGAACAAGCCCTTGACTGGACCCCTCCTAGCCATGACAGGCATTTCATCAAACATGTCACAAATATGTAATCTACATGTGTAAACAATAGATTTGAGGGTAGGGGTCTCATACTTATCTGAGAATTGCTAAGAAGAATTGTTCCCTTATATCATTAGTTGCATTATCATCTATTAGGTCATAGATACATTGTTCATTCATTTAAAAATAAAAACATGAGGAAATCCATACATCACTGTCATAAAACCTACTTCTAACCAGCATAATAACAACATAAATGTTAAGGATACATCATCCATAGAATCCAAATATAAACCAATACATTTATACATAATATTTCAAGGAAAGAACCTCCTATTAATGAGTGAAAATCCAACCTGGGATGGGACTACAACGTTCCACCCAACCATAGAATGGCTGAGTCGATTCTCTCTTCATCCATTCACCCTCATGCCATATGCGAAGCATGAATGTGGGACTCAAACCAAAAGAGCCAACTAGGGCATCCTGAGGCTTAACCACCTCACCCTCATTAATAGAAACTAGGCTTTACCGTAATCCATCTTGGATCACTAGGCTAACACAATAAGCATGTAATAACAGGCTTCACCATGATCTCCACCAAATCACTAGGACAAAATAAGCATGAATGCCACTGGATTTATCCACATACACCGTGAGGAATTTTTTTGTCTCCTAGTCTCTCACAATTTATCGTAATCCACAGTCCGATCCAAGGATCGCTAGGCCCTTACCACCTCTAGCCTTTACCATATATTCATCCATTCATTGGTCAAGGATTCCTAGGCCCATTGAGGCAAAGAAAAATATGGCTTTACCGCAACCCACAGTCCAGCTCAAGGGTCACTAGGCCATATGTTTTCCTTTCAGAGATCCACCTCACTTAGCTTCAAATCCATCTCGAAATCTAGCTCGAACAAAACATGAGAACCCCATCACACCATGGCTATCCAAAAATGGCAATGCTAGGCTAAAAACATTGTCACACCTACCAAGCCCATGCCATAACAAAAAAGAACCACATGCAATACCATGCATGCCAAATATAGTAAGGAAAACACACATGCAATTTGATACCTGCAAATAATCCTATTGTAGTTTCTTGATCCTTCTCTTCCTTGCTTTCTCCTTCCTTCCTCTTTCCTTATTTCCCTTTCTTGATCCAATGCCAAAGTGCTTCAAGAAAAATTTGTGTCCAAGGGTGAGAGAGAGAGAGAGAATAATGAAAGATGTCCAAAACTGAACAAAATCGTGCCAGCTGATCCCAATAAGCCTTTTTATCAATTAGGCCTCTATTTTCTTCATTTTCCATTATTTTCCTTCAATTTCCTCCTCACGTGCAACATGTGACCTTTCACCTTCCTTTTCTCCAAATTTCCATTATTTTCATAAATAAATGTGCAAAATTTATGCCTTTTCAAAGCCTTTTCGATTTCCATTGCAAAATTACTTTAGCCATAATGATCAAGACTTAAACAGGAACGCAACAAATTACAGAGATAACCATATACACAAAGATGCGGTGGAAATAATACTTCATTTCATTAATGGAAAATACTGAAATATGCTTACAACAAGAAATGGAAAGAAATCAGCTAGGGCGATGGTAGCTTATCTCTGAGAAGAGATGTGTGGCTACATGCCTCTGAATTGTGTTACAATGAGGCTCGAAGGCCTATTTACTGTTGAGAAACAATGGAAAACCCTTCACATTCCAAAACATAACCCTAGAAGATGAAACGCCAAACTGTGGGCCCCGTTTTTGGGTAAGTTGGTCATCAACTGCTCGGGGTCGCGAATTGGTCGTATTATCTCTGTTTGACGTGCATGATAGCCCGTTGGAAAGATCTCTCCGAGGAATACGACGGAAAAGACAATTTTTAGACAATGTTGGCGGTAGATTTCCCAAAAAACATCGTTTAAGGCCTCAAAATGGCTCCAAAAGTTTAGGACGCAAAAAACTGCTAAAGATAGTAAACTGTGCTATAATTAAGGAAACTGAAAAAACTAAAAGAAGCACTAGAGGGGATCCACATGGAATTAGCGGGTGGCCACCAATATCCACCTGGATCATTCCTCCCCCCTTAGGAAGCAATGGTCCCCATTGCATTGAGTTCCTCCATGAGATGAGGGAACTTCTTATGCATTTGGTCCCTGGTGAGCCACTTGCCCTGGTGAAGGAGTTGTCCTACTTTGACAACTTGATACCGTTGGAGATTCTGCTGGCAAGTGTGCTTGATCTGTGGGTGTGAGTTGTTCTGCAATGTCGGACGTGTCTAGTAATGGAGGAAAGTATGGCCAAAGGCGGTCGACATTGAACACTAGGTGCAAGCCAAGGAATGGGGGAATGTTGAGCTCAAATGCATTATCTCCCATAGCCTTGGTAATGGTGTAAGGGCCATATTAGAGTGGTCTAAGTTTTCGATAGTCTCCAGTAAGGCGTTCCTTTTGCAAATGCAACCAGTCTTGGTCACCCACCTGAAACTTGTGTGGCACCCGATGTTGATCATGTTGTTGCTTATACTTAGCATTTGATTTCTCCAGAATGTCATGGACCTGCTGGCGAATATGTTGGATGTGCTCAATGAAGTTGTTTGCCTTATCTGTTTCAGAATGGACATGAGCAGAATCTACATGAGTAGCTGCAAATGGCATGGCCACATCAAGGGGACATAGTGGCTGGAATCCCAAGCCCACTTGAAAAGGGCTGTGGCCAGTTGAGCTGTGGAGAGCCCGGTTGTAGTTGTGCTGAACAAAGGGGAGGCTCTCGTCCCATTTGCATGGATGCTTTGAGTTGTACATGCGCAAAATGTGTATGATCATCTTGTTGACAACCTCTGTCTGGCCATCAGCTTGAGGATGGAAGGCTGTGGACTTAGTGAGTTTGGTGTCCAGCATCGACCAGAGACTGGACCAAAATGTACTGAGGAACCTGTTGTCCCGATCTAAGATGATAGATTGTGGGATCCCAAAGTGTACCCACACTCGTTCAAAGAAGATTTTAGCAATGGCTTCTGCTATGATATTCTTCTTGCAGGTTGCCATAATGCCCATCTTTGAGAACCTGTCGACGACCACAAAAACACAGTCATTTACATGCTTTGTGAAAGGAAGGCCTGACATGTAATCCATGGAGATGGATTCCCAAGGCCAACTAGGGGTAGGCATCAAGGTATAGAGGCCTTGCTTCTTGATGGTCAGTTTGGCAATGGCGCAGGCAGTGTATGACCTGATGTACTTCCCGACATCCTATCAAAGATTCGGCCAATAGAAATACTTATGAAGTACTGCCACCATTTTTTCAACCCTAAAATGCCCAACAGCCTGACTGTAGTGTGCTTCCAAAATCATCTTGGCACACTCGCTTGAAGGAACACAAAGGTGACCCAGGTGGCATAACAGGTCATCCTAGAGGTGAAAATCTGGAACATGTTGACCCTCCAAGAGGTTTTGGTATGTGTGGCCGAATTCTGGGTCCCTTTTGTAGAGCAGTGGACAATCAAAAGTCTCGTGCCCACAAGAGTTGAGCACGGTGGTTAACACCATGATCGGTGGTCGACTAAGGCAATCTGCAACATTATTAGTGTTGCCCTTCTTATACTTGATATTCAAATGGAACTATTGCAGTTATGTGGACCACTTCTGATGACGATCATTTTGCAATTTCCCTTGGGTCTGTATGAACTGCAGGGGTCGGTGGTCTGTGCAGATGACCGTTTCCTTCCACAAAATGTAATGCTTCCATTGTCAGCAGGACTGCACAATGGAATACATCTCTTTATCATAAGTGGGATACTTCCGGACTGTGTTTGAAAGTGTTTCACTGTGATATGCCACTGGATGCCCGTGTTGAGTAATGACTGCCCCAATAGCATAGTCAGAGGCATCTGTCTCGACCTTAAATGGTTTTTCTAAATCTGGTAACGCGACCACTAGTGCCGTGTAGAGGCGATCTTTCAAATCTATGAATGCCTTCTTTTGAGATTCAGACCAAAAGAATTTTTCCTTCGCTCCTCCCTTGGTGACTTGACTCAAAGGCCAAGTGATATGAGAAAACCCCAACACGAACCTGCGGTAGAAGTTGGCAAGACCTAGAAAGATGCGGAGCTCTGTCAGAGTGGTTGGAGATGGACAATCCCGAATGACTTGGATCTTGGCTAGATCCACATGTACCCCCTGTTCATCAATAATGTATCCCAGATACTAAACCTGGGTCATGCCAAAAGTGAATTTCTCCAAATTGGCACATAGCTTGTGTTGCCGCAATGTTTGGAGAACCTGTCTGATGTGGTGGAGGTGCTCTTCCCAACTCTGGCTAAAGATCAGAATGTCATCTAAGTACACCACTACAAATGAGTTGGTGAATGGCCGCAAGATGTCATCCATTAGCCTCATGAAGGTTGCAGGAGAATTTGTCAACCCGAAAGGCATAACCAACCATTCGAAAAGGCCCTCCTTGGCTTTGAAGGCAGTCTTCCACACATCAGAGGGTTTGATTGGTACCTGGTGATATCCTGACTTCAGATCAATCTTGCTGAAATATTTTGCCCCCTTTAGTTGGTCCAGGAGGTCATCAATCCACGGGATCGAGTACCTATTACGGACAGTGATCTTGTTCAGCGCCCGATAGTCAACACAGAGTCTCCAAGTTCCATCCTTCTTCTGTACCAACACAATTGGGCTCCCGCAAGGCAATGAATTCGGATGGATGTGGCCTTTCTGCAGCAACTCCTGAATCTACCTCTTGATTTCATCATTCTCTAGAACGGAACGCCGATAAATTGGTCCATTGGGTAGCAACACACCTGGGGTTAGATCGATGGGGTGCTTGACCTGACAGTGCAGAGGAACCCCTACGGGGGAGGTGAAGATGTCCTCGTACTCCTCCACAACCTTGTCCATCTGCAGTTGTTGTGCAGAGGGGCCTTGTCTGGAGGTTGTGGCCACTGTCTTCTTCTTTCCTTGAAGGTGTATCATCAGGAAAACAAATTTTCCAGTTTTGGAAATGAGCTTACTGCATTGTTTTGCAGTAATCAAAGAGATGGCAGTAGGCAGTGCTACCTCTGGTATCCTATACAACTAGTTTCCCAATGTAATAATAATAGCACGAGGCCTTGATTCATACAAAGCATGTCGCTTCCACAAGTATGGTTGTCCTAATATTACATCACAAACTTCAAGGGGAGAAATGTCACACAATACCTCATCTGTGAAGGGCTTGATGTTGTATGGAAGGCGACACTATTGCCTCACGCGAAGATCCCGTCCTTGGTGCAGCCACTCGATGGTGTACGGTTGTGGATGTGCTGTGGTTGGTAAGCCCAACCGCTTCACGACCTCTACCGAAATGAGGTTCTTTTGGCTCCCACTATCGACAATGAACTATAGTGGGGAGCCCCTTACCCACATTTGGAAGTGGAAGAGATGCTCCTCCTCCTTTGGATCTTTGGGTTCAATTTTCTGGATATTGCTAGTAGCAACATTGGCGTTGGGATCCGCATCAATGATATGCTTCCCTTTGTCATTCCCCTTGTCGGGTTCTGACTCAAAGTCGGAACAAGAATCTGATTCTGAAACCTTTAGCCCAGCCACCAGTGACTTCTTGGCCCGACACTCACTTGTGTTGTGAGTGGAGCTCTTATGGAACTCACACCATTTTCCCGTGTCCTTTTTCGGCTTTGCGGCACTGTTCTTTGCTTGTATCTTTGGCGGGTTGTCTTGGGTTGCCCTGCCTTGGCTTTTTCCTTTGTTCTATGGTTTAGGGGAACCTTTCCCTTGCTTTGGATTCACAAATCCAAAGTCTCGCTTCTTTTGTTTAAACTTCTGCTCGATCTTGACGGCAAATTGGTATGCTATGCTGAGCGAGGAGATGTTCAGGAATTCCATTTCTTCCTGGATGTACTCGTGCAAGCAGTCACGGTATTTGAGTATCAAATGCTGCTCTGAATCCTTGATACCCAACTTTGTGCGAAGGGTATGGAAAATATTGGTGAACTCCGACACATCTTGATCCCTTCCTTGCCGCAACATGGTCCACTTTATGTATTCATCCTCATAGCTTCCAATAGGGTAGTATTTCTCCTTAATGGCATCCCGCAATGAATTCCAGGTGGGTGCGGCTGAAAATAGCGAGCCTGTACTTTCATCCTTCTACTCGCAGTAGGTTTCCCACCAGTCCTTGATGTGGGGACCTGCTTTGAGAAGAGCGAAAACAATCTTTTCCCGACTCAAAAATTCATGAACAGAAAAATAACCCTCTAGCAGATTTAACCATTTATCTATGGCATCTGCGTCTATCTGACCCTTGAATATGGGGATTTCAAAATTAACTTGT